>JBAIZL010000111.1:30000-32500 GCA_036971475.1 Prosapia bicincta | reverse complement strand
GTCGTTAATAACTGACACTCCTATGGTTCTGGTCCCAAGAGATACAATCGCAGCTAGAATTTCCAGTCACTGCAATTACCAGAAGACATTAACACCAGTTCGTTCAGTTTCTCACAAAAAAAAAACTCAGGAATAACGATTGACAATAAAGATTGCCCTCGCACAACCCGGATTGAGACGGTTGTTAGCCAGCGTAGCCCCGGAAGGGATCGATCTTCGGAAGGATAGAGGTACACGAACTATTCTCTACATTTCTTATGGGGAACATTAATTTAAAGCTCGTTAACTTGAGAAGGAGTATGCAGATGACCTGTTCATGGCCCAGGTTATCCACAAACATAAGTGCAGAGATCTGGCAGAACGGGTTATTGAGACGGTTGTTAACCAGCGTAGCCCCGGAAGGGATCGATCTTCGGAAGGATAGAGGTACACGAACTATTCTCTACATTTCTTATGGGGAACATTAATTTAAAGCTCGTGAACTTGAGGAGGAGTATGGAGATGACCTGTTCATGGCCCAGGTTATCCACAAACATAAGGGCAGAGATCTGGCAGAACGGGTTATTGAGACGGTTGTTAACCAGCGTAGCCCCGGAAGGGATCGATCTTCGGAAGGATAGAGGTACACGAACTATTCTCTACATTTCTTATGGGG
This sequence comes from Prosapia bicincta, assembly GCA_036971475.1. NCBI lineage: Eukaryota > Metazoa > Arthropoda > Insecta > Hemiptera > Cercopidae > Prosapia > Prosapia bicincta. The sequence goes on along the minus strand of JBAIZL010000111.1, from coordinate 31,845 downwards.
AACATTAATTTAAAGCTCGTGAACTTGAGGAGGAGTATGGAGATGACCTGTTCATGGCCCAGGTTATCCACAAACATAAGGGCAGAGATCTGGCAGAACGGGTTATTGAGACCTATGCAGAACGTAGAAGAGGGCAACAGGAGGAACTCAAGTGTAAGTAGTGCTAGAGGAATAAGAGACGCAGGTGGATATGGCAGCAAATGACCAATGACAATCTTCCTTAGACATAAGAATCTATACAACTATTCTTTGAGCTTAGCTTGTGAGGTTATTTTAAAACAAATAAAAACATACACAAAACTTAATAATTTTATTCCTTTATTAACTCATACGCGTTTCAATGACAAAGTCATCATCATCAGTGAGTGTTACTACTACAAACCTAACCTACAAATAGTATTAAGTTAGAGTTTGTAGTAGTAACACTCACTGATGATACGACTTTGTCAGTGAAAGGCGTATTAGTTAATAAATGAATAATTTGTGAGTTTTGTGTATGTTTTTATTTGTTTTATAAGAATTTATTGTATTCGTAATGCAATTTTGTAATTGTATTTGTGTTAAATCTTTTTAAATAAACAACAATTGTTTGTTTTGTTAGTATAGTACTGTATTTTGTGTGAGGTACCAGCGACCCCTTTCAGTACATGTGCTACATCACATCACCGAGCACTTAATACAAAGTGCTCGGTGTGCATCTCCTAGTACTTCACTCCATACCAGCTTTTAAATCAATAAATACAACGATTACAATTTTCGTACCAGAAATAAAAATTAAACAGAAATGAATAAATTGTATGTTTTAGAAGAAGCATTTTAATCATTTTTTAAAAAGGTTTTGAAAAACGTTTCGTGGGAAATACGTTTTTAAATCACGCTTTTAATGTAGCTATAAAGTACGTGAAAATAACACCAAATCTGTCCTGGCGTTTGTAGAAAACGTTTATATCTTTTGATAATAGAAAAACCATAATGTCATTAAAAATATTTGTAAACAATTGCAAATTTTAGTTGTTGGAAAATAAGTGCGTAAACATTTGATTTTAGACACAATTTACTGCATATCCTTTTATATCACTTGCCTGCATTATCGAAAGATATGTGTTCTTTTAAATAATGTAGGTTCTCTGAAACGTACCGAGATATTATTAGCTAGATAAGGCAGATAAATATGAGATCCTAGAAATAACTATCGAAAATGAACTGTTAATTTTAATTTACCTTGAATTTGCGTCATTCTATTTATATTTTATTATATTATGTAGCCAACTCCAGTTTTTTAAACAATATTTTAAACTTGATGATATTTTAAATGTCTGCTTTTTGAGAATTAGTGTAACCTTTATTTGGTTACTGGTTTCCAAAATTATTTTTTTAGGGTTAAATTTTTATTTTTGAAAAGAGCATCAACGAAGAACACTCATCACAGAAGTAACTGTAAACATGAATAAAGTAGAGGTTTATATCTTCATGTGGAAGGTTGTTCGGCTCAAATGTCATTTTCTTCAGCTTAAGATTCTTTCTTTCTTCTTCTTTAGGTACCATATTGTTTTCGAAGGAAATTATCAAAGCCATTCTCACTTTTTATACAGCTGTTCTACATAACTGGTTGTTGCCTCTGCCGAACCAATCCTTCAAATCCTTTATCCAGGAAAGTATCCCTCTCTTGATAGTTTTCCTCGCATTATCCTGCCATGGATAATGAGTTGCAGCAATCCATACCGGTTTCCTCTCTTGATGTGTCCCATACGTTTGAGTGTTCCCATTTTTACTATAAGCAGAAAGTCTCTTTCTTGTTTCACCCTTATCAAAAATCTCCACGCCAGGAATCCTTTACGCACAGGA
>JBAIZL010000111.1:0-25000 GCA_036971475.1 Prosapia bicincta | reverse complement strand
CGTAATGTGCACAGGACTGCTTACTCGGGTAAAGGAGAACCCATCCTATACACATTCAGCCAGTAAGTCAGTCAGTCAGTCAGTCAGCCAGTCAGTCAGCTAGTCAGTCAGCCAGTCAGTCGCCAGTCAGAGAAGGACGGGATTTGGTGGCCCCCAAGGCTATGCAGCGTCTGTCACCAACATATTCTGCGGGTAGGAATATGGGAACAGGGGTTTAGGTAAGGGCTGGATGTAGGAAGGGCATCTGCAAGGCAGGATGTTTTTTTGGTGGGATGGTGATGAGGATTTTAGTCTGGGAGTCTACGTTTATTTTAAACATTTGGACTGGCTGACTGACTCTATTTTTTTACTTACGTGACATTTTTCTATTAAAATGTGTAATAAAACTTAGAGCTAGAATGGAATAACAAAGTTGTGATGGATGATCTTAAGCTAACTTAATCTAACTAGCATTTTACATGATAAACCTTAACAGATACATGATGAGATTGATAGAAATAAACAAACAGGAGTTAGCACTACATTTACAATTTAAGCATATTAAGACTAAAACTTAAAAAACTAGTAGCCTATTCTAGGAGGCGAGAGGTAGACGGGTGGGAGAGGAAGTGCGAGTTGCAGAGGTGTCATGGAGGATCGAGAAGGACTTTGGGACGAGGACGGAAAATAGGAGGGGTCCAACTGAGTTTGCCAGATCCCTGAGGTGTGGGTAATACGAGCTTTAGGCACTACCGAGGAGTCTGAGAGGTAGACGGGTGGGAGAGGAAGTGCGAGTTGCAGAGGTGTCATGGAGGATCGAGAAGGACTTTGGGACGAGGACGGAAAATAGGAGGGGTCCAACTGAGTTTGCCAGATCCCTGAGGTGTGGGTAGTACGAGCTTTAGGCCCTACCGAGGAGCTTCGTTGAGAGGGATCCGACAAAAACAGCAAGCGATGGGAAGCGAGGGATCTTATAAGCACGAGCTTTAAAATTCTTTATAGTGCAGGCGTATTGACTTAGCAAGTGCGCTGCAACAACAAAAACCTGCTGTTAGCTCGGACAGTGCCGACAAAAGTAAACACTTTTATAGCCACGTCTACAGACATTTCGAATTGAAAAAAATTGTATTCATAATACATATCTTATTATTATCATTATATCGAATTATTTGTATTGAGGTTTATCAAGATTTAAATAAATCTTGATAACTGGATATTTATTAAATGATCAAAACTATTTAATATTCTTTTTCCTTAACAATGTTTAATAAATTATGTTACATTAACCTAAGTGTAAAACAGCTGCTCTACAACATAATCTGCAACACAAAATCAGCTGTTGTATGAAATCATATGTTATCATTTAATTCACTTTCAGGTGACTCAAAACGTAGCCTGACGGAAATTATACTGTCACGAAATTGTAAGTTTATGTCCATCCAATATGTTATTGTAGGCAACGCTATAGACGTTTCCACTTCAAACATGTGTTACAAATCTCTTCTTACCACATTACAGGGAGAGGGAGAACTAATCAGTTTATCATTTGTGTTTCAGGGAGTGAGGGTTTAACAGAATCAGATGTACTGGTTGACTTGTTGGATTTTTTTTAGAAAAATAGCCTGTTAATGGAGATTGAGAAATTAATGCAGTGTTATTAAATAACTATTTTTTTACAATGAAAATATTGGAAAGAACCCCAATACCACAAAAAATAATCAAAAATAACAAATAAAACAAGTTACTTAAGATTAAACCCTTATGTACATTTCGATGACCATGTCATCTTCATCAGAGGGTCTTATTACAAAATTACAATCTAGCAAACAAGAAGTTACAAACTAGAGTGATCGTTCTAGTAGAAGAGATCACTCTAGTTTGTAACTTCTTGTTGCTAGATTGTAATTTTGTAATATGACCCTCTGATGAAGATGACATGGTCATCGAAATGTACATAAGGGTTTAATCTTAAGGAACTTGTTTTATTTGTTACTTTTGATTATTTTTTGTGGTATTGGGGTACTTGTAATATACATTGTAATATATTGTACCACTGTGCTCTTGATATTGTGAACTATTTTTTTACCAAAAGTAAAAAAGGTTTTTTCAAAGGAAAACTCGTCTGACACTCTTTAGGGAGGAGAAGAGCTCACATGTTGCGATAACATTTGTCGGGTGAAATTTATCTTGTCCTATATATATATATATATATATATATATATATATATATATATATATATATATGTTGTACAAATTTTCAGTTATTAATAAAATATGTTTTTATTCATCCAATCATGTTTATTTACATACTGCGCCAACATTCCAATAGCAAGAAATATATTTTTCAAAGACCTATATGAATAAATAAATAACATATGATTTCGTAGATTGTGGATTATGAAGTTAATGTTATTCAAAATGAATTATCAGATAACAATATACTCCTGCATTTTATTGCCCATAGCGAGCGTCTACGGTCGTAATGAAACCGAGACAACTAACGACCTTCAATCAGTGTCTCACAGATAGCTCTCAAGGTCTCGCGGGATAGGTTTATGCCCAGTGTCTCACAGATAGCTCTCAAGGTCTCGCGGGATAGGTTTATGCCCAGTGTCTCACAGATAGCTCTCAAGGTCTCGCGGGATAGGTTTATGCCCAGTGTCTCACAGATAGCTCTCAAGGTCTCGCGGGATAGGTTTATGCCCAGTGTCTCACAGATAGCTCTCAAGGTCTCGCGGGATAGGTTTATGCCCAGTGTCTCACAGATAGCTCTCAAGGTCTCGCGGGATAGGTTTATGCCCAGTGTCTCACAGATAGCTCTCAAGGTCTCGCGGGATAGGTTTATGCCCAGTGTCTCACAGATAGCTCTCAAGGTCTCGCGGGATAGGTTTATGCCCAGTGTCTCACAGATAGCTCTCAAGGTCTCGCGGGATAGGTTTATGCCCACCTAGGACCAAGTCCCAAGAACGAAGGAAACACTGAACCCTGGTATGATATACTGCCTTCACCGGACTAATTAGATGGCGTATCGAGGCACGGAAACTTGGTCGTTCGGATGGGTCTACTGGTTACGAGTTCTGGAAAAGCGGCTGTAGTTTCTTGTTGAAGTTGCTCTCGTCCCAGAGGGCCGGTCTATAGTAAGGGCGTAAGAAGCTTGCATACGGGCACTTCGGGCCGTGGCTCCAAGCTTTCTCGTTTCGGCCTGAAGCTAGTCATCCGGGCGGATTCGTGTCGGTAGAGGTTTCATATGATGCTCCACATTAAAGATCTATCACGGCGTTTTTGACAAGGGAGGTGGGTCATAAGACATGTACTCTTTGTCATCATTCTTTTTTTTTTAAAATATTTCTTTTTTTTTATTTTCCGCTAACACACTGCAGAACGATCTCACAAATAGTGAGGAAGATCGGTTAGTGCGACTGACAAGTTTTATAAACTCACTCGGCCTATAAGTTCGGCGAGTCGTTAACTTAGCAACTATAAGCATAAAAATAATAGTTTTTACCTAAACACCGCTTACTAGAACCAATTCGTATTGAATGATAATGAATGTCATACGCCTATTGTATTTGTATTCCAAATTATTAGGTAGATATGTTTTTAGAAGCACCTGGCATTTTTTTAGAACCAAGTTCAATTGAGTTCCTCAAGTTAATTTTTGAACAATTATACAAACTAAATGACCAGACTTTTTCTTTTAAATTTTCACTTCATATATATACTGTATATATATATATATATATATATATATATATATATATATATATATATATATATATATATTAAAACAACACAGGTTATTCAAATACAAGAATATTTATTATTTTATATCCAAAGCTTTTTGTTGGCAAACAGTACCAACATCATCAGGAATGAATATCTTATTCCTGATGATGTTGGTACTGTTTGCCAACGAAAAGCTTTGGATATAAATTAATAAATATTCTTGTATTTGAATAACCTGTGTTGTTTTAAATTATTAAACAAGAAAACGTATTATATATATATATATATATATATATATATATATATATATATATATATATAATGGTATATTACTTTTTAAATTTTTTATAAGGTTAATTTTTTTGTGTATTTTATTTTATTATTTAATTTTCAATTGATGAGTCGAAATATCTAAATGTAGTACGACCTTTTATTTACGAGGGCACTGTAGGGAATTCATAAACTTTGGGAGCTGCTTGCACCAGATCCTTAGAGGGGAAGGTAACACTCCTGCCCATACATAAGTATAACTTCATAATTTAAAACATCTCACGAAAAAGATTTGGTCAGTACACTTCAATGTTGACAACAGTTCGTTAGGGTTTCCTCTTGTCCATCTGTCAATAAAAATGTATTCCTACAGAAACACAAGCTTTCGCAATTATACAAAATACGTTCTTCTGTACGTCCCTAATTCACTTGTTCGGTAATGGATACTTCAAACATAACATATCGACAGTTTGCTAGATAAGACTGCGGCGTTGACCTCTGAAAGGGTTTAATTAAATTTTTCCAAGTACTTGTACAAGACACTCAGTCTGCACGGCATACTGCGAGCGACACGCGAACCTGGAATCTGTCGCAGCTCTGGCCCACTGCAGTGGAACGGCTCTTTATAACGCAAACCTGGAACGGCGTAATTCCGTGACAGTATACTCGTTACGTTACGTAACCTTACCAAGAAGGCATTGTTATTGAGCAATTTACGTACATCACATGTTGTAATTAATGACAACACTAACTTCTTCTAATCAGTTTGCTATTTACATATAAACTAACAATTTAATGTAGGAAGAATCACTCTTGTCTTTTAACTCGCATTGTGATGAAGGCTCGCAAACGTTAGTGATCATGACGAGATAAAAGTCACTGAAACTCCTTGGGCACACACACATAGACACACACAAACAAACACACACATACTCACAAAAACACACACACACTGACACAAATCCTTTCTTTGCACGTTTTGTGAACACATGTGTAGGGTAGCGTTTATGTAGTAGACTCACTAATCAGCGCTATAAAAAGACCTTCAAATTCTTCAAATGACCGAGGTGTCAACTAATCAAGATGTACATACGCAACGTTCAAATGACCAGGGTTTGCTTCATTTTACTCGTCCAAAAGTTAAAACTACTCTGGAAAGACAAATTACTTCTGAACTATTAATTAGGTCTCAGTAAGCAGTTAAATCTAGAATAATTTTTAAAAACGTTTTACTAATCGCTTATACATAAGATTAAACTTAATCGTTACAGAACATTTATCGTTTTGTAATTACACGTTCATTCATTATTTATTCAATATTTACAGAAGTATTACGAAACTTTATACGCAAAGAAATAAACAAAGATTACTTCCCATTAATTAATTTCAAGAAGTTGTACAATGAACGCCTACGAAGCGGCGATACGATAACCCCTAATAACCGTGTCAGTTGACCGTCGCGTACCTTGGTTAATTGACGGACGGGTAAAGTGAAGTAAACCTTGGTCATATGAACGTTGCGTATACCTTTGTTAGTTGACATCTTTTTCATTCTCTTATAAGAAAAGGGATAAAAATGGTACATGGAATCAGGTACGACTGTTCAGAACATAATAACCTCCGGTATTATAACATTGCGTGGGTGGTTCACTAGAAACTTGTTTTCAACTGGGGTGAACAGAAGCTACTACGTGATACCCGGATTGTTTTCAAGTTGGGGACTTCAATCCTACAAATATTACAACGAAATATATATATATATATATATATATATATATATATATATATATATATATATATATGTATATATATATATATATATATATATATATATATATATATATATATGTGTGCTGATACGTAGTACTCACGAATGGAAAAATACGATGAATAGTTATTATCTGGAGTACATCCGCTCATTCTGCAGTGCATAAATTCGCAGTTCCGACGTTTCGCTAGAATCTCATCTAGCATTGACGAGGTGAACCCAACAACAGTTGAAGAGCGAGTGAACTGTTTTTGGGTTCATCTCGTCAATGCTAGATGAGATTCTAGCGAAACGTCGGAACTGCGAATTTAAGCACTGCAGAATGAGCGGATGTACTCCAGATAATAACTTTTATTTATATAAACATGTCCTGATGTTTTGTGAAATGATAAAACAAAACCGTCTCTTAATACTGCTTTAGCAGATTTCAACACAGTTCTAAGAAAGCTCTTTATGGTTAGAAGAACAGTTTATTGGCACTTATAAAAGATATGAAGGAAAAAATAAGATAGCCTAAAGCGAGAAATACTATTCTAGGAAATATAAAAATTTGTCATAACACTGGCATGAACACCTGTTTCAGCCACAGTTGGTGTGCACGATTATATTGACCGAGTGTTATTTGAACGTTTTCAGAGTCCTGAACTAAGTAGGAACTGACATTAATTTTTCTCTCTCTAATATTACTTGATAATGAAGACAAAGTGATATAACTGGTAAAAATACAAAGCTGCTCATCTCCACAACTACAACCGTTGAAATAAAGTCGTGAATGGATGTACAAGACAAACACATTTCTATTCAAAACTAGCAGCTAAGCTCTATCGTGTGAATCTGTTTCCGCATTGGTAAAGCCGGCCGGTGAAATGCAAAGATGTGATACGCTATCAGGGACGATAACGTTATCTCTAGGCGTGTTCCGATTCGCCAGCTATCTGAGGTTTGTCCGATAAACACCACTTTAACATTCAAGGTTTCATTAGCCTTTGTTATCATGCGTTACGTAGCTTTTATTGCATTGTAATTCAGCATTAACGACCCATGTTTAAAGCCATTAAAAGGTCTACGAAACTTGTTAAAATCGTACTCACATACGCATCATTTTACAGCAGCCTATCGTGAGGCAGTAAATAAACCGATACAGTTTTGTTACGACTTAGTAAAATTAACAAAGGCGGATTTAGAATTTCGTTAGCAGGGGGGCGGTGTTCTGGAGATTTTATTCAAGAATAACAAAGTATTTGGTTCCTTTTCTCTATCTGGGTGCGTTTGTTAGAAATAAAAATGTAACTGTGGGTGACTTCCTACTCATAATAAATAATATACATAAGTATAAATTTAAAGTCAATTCCTAATTAGGTCAACCAAAATGTTGCATTTCTATTTATTTTTATTAAATGATTACAAATAATATACAGAAAGTAACACAACCTATACGTTAAAAGAGCTGTTTCTACTAGCCTACATAACATATGATGACATAAAATCAGCTGTTTTATGAAATCATAAGATTTTAAGACAAATGGGACGAAATATCTATAGTGTATAACTTGCACCTTTTGTGAAACGTTTTTCTCCCATATAAAGCTAAATTTAATTAGTGAATTAATATTTGACAAAGCTGTATTGCAATCAAGCGTCATCGACTACAAGTTTTAAAAAAATTATTTGAACTTGAATGAATGAATAAAAAAAGGTAGTTTATTAACGATTGAAAATTTGAACAAGATATATATTAGGCGAGTGTGAACTAATAGAAGGAATTGAATAATAAACTATAAATGCTATGAATTAGACATATATAATTTTTTTATTAGGCTACAAAATTTCTTTCCAAAGATGAAATTTTTTAAACTTATATCCATTTCGTAACATCTAGCCAGTATTGCAAAGTAACGTATCTTGTAGTTCAAGGGTAACTGCAATTAATTCCCTTGAAACATTTTTCTCAATATTCTAAGCATATGAGCTTGGTGGTCATCTGCTCCCAGTATATTGTGTCTTAACATCCATATAATAACTAGTTTATATATATCGATGAGTCCTAAGCTCGAAAAAAGTATTCGTTAGCAATTTTAAGCTTAAAAATGTATTTGTAACCGAGTTCCGTTTATTCTTAAATTGTGAACTTATTTTAAAAAAAGTTACTTATTAATTTATTGGCTTATTTCAAGAATTGTAATAAGTTATTTTCTAAAAAAAAATAATTTCTTTCTCTGCTTCTCGGTGTGCGACAGAAGTGATCGCTCCTCGCTGGATATTTCCGTGAGGTGTGCGACAGAGGTGATCGCTCCTCGTTGGATATTTCCGTGAGGTGTGCGACAGAGGTGATCGCTCCTCGCTGGATATTTCCGTGAGGTGTGCGACAGAGGTGATCGCTCCTCGCTGGATATTTCCGTGAGGTGTGCGACAGAGGTGATCGCTCCTCGCTGGATATTTCCGTGAGGTGTGCGACATAGGTGATCGCTCCTCGCTGGATATTTCCGTGACCATACAAAATATTGTGTGACTTATAAACACGATTGTACAATCCCATATGTAACCGTAGAGCCAAAATAAACACTACTGGAACTGGGAGTTGTACCCGAAACCTGACTTTCCGTTCACAATGCTTTCAGCAAGGTGGCGCAACCAGCCACACTGCCTCACAATGGTTCCAGCAAGAAGGCGCAACAAGCCACACTGCCTCGCAATGGTTCCAGCAAGATGGTGCAACCAGCCACACTGCCTCACAATGGTTCCAGCAAGAAGGAGCAACCAGCCACACTGCCTCACAATGGTTCCAGCAAGATGGCGCAACCAGCCACACTGCCTCACAATGGTTCCAGCAAGATGGCGCAACCAGCCACACTGCCTCACAATGGTTCCAGCAAGAAGGAGCAACCAGCCACACTGCCTCACAATGGTTCCAGCAAGATGGCGCAACCAGCCACACTGCCTCACAATGGTTCCAGCAAGAAGGAGCAACCAGCCACACTGCCTCACAATGGTTCCAGCAAGAAGGCGCAACCAGCCACACTGCCTCACAATGGTTCCAGCAAGATGGCGCAACCAGCCACACTGCCTCACAATGCTTTCAGCAAGAAGGCGCAACCAGCCACACTGCCTCACAATGGTCCCAGCAAGAAGGCGCAACCAGCCACACTGCCTGACAATGGTTGCAGCAAGAAGGCGCAACCAGCCACACTGCCTCACAATGCTTTCAGCAAGAAGGCGCAACCAGCCACACTGTCTCACAATGGTTCCAGCAAGAAGGCGCAACTAGCCACACTGCCTCACAATGGTTCCAGCAAGAAGGAGCAACCAGCCACACTGCCTCACAATGGTTCCAGCAAGAAGGCGCAACCAGCCACACTGCCTCACAATGGTTCCAGCAAGAAGGCGCAACCAGCCACACTGCCTCACAATGGTTCCAGCAAGAAGGCGCAACCAGCCACACTGCCTCACAATGGTTCCAGCAAGATGGCACAACCAGACACTCTGCTGTAGACAACATGGCTTTCCTTGAAGAAACTTTTGGCAACCGTCTCATCTACCTTACAATGAAGTTTCCTTACCCAGCCCCTCCCCTGATCTTACACCTCCTGACTCCTACGTGATGTATGAGAATATTTTCCCAAACCATTAATCACCATCGTCCAACTACCATGTGTATAAAGAGCATGAAACAATCCCTCTTCACCAAAATGATACAAAACCTTCCAGAATGGTGGAGTGTTGCCTCAAATTGTACGGAGGTCATATAGAACATGTTTATACTCGAGTCTAACCGATTTAGTTTCTTTTTACATGCATGTGTTTGTAAAACTATGTAAACAAAATAGAATAAAGTTTTACAACTGTTTCAGTACTGTTTATTTTGGTGTATGCGGTATTTCTTTATTAAAACGTTCATCAATTGTAGACTAATTTACAGTATACATTTTTTCTGAAATAATTTATTCATCTTCCAATTCAAAATCATTGCTCTGGGTAAAACATTCTCACCCGAGTCTAACAGACAAAGCTTGTTTTTACTTGTAAGCTATGTGTTTGTAAAAAATTTAAAATAAAATAAAATCTTATCACTGTTTCAATACTGTTTATTTTGGCGCGAAAGGTATACCTATAACTGTATAAAGCTATTGAGGAACTTCCGGGTAGCGGATGGGTTGTAAGTCTGCTTCTGGTATGCTATACTACTCGCCCCAAATAATTACAGGAAATTATGACATCTTTAGTAATACATTTGTCCACCTCTCGTTTTTCGTGTCAACGTCATTTTGGGAGGGCAAGGAATTGACACGCAGAATTTTACACTTGTGTAGGAGTAATGAACTCAAGATAGACCAAGGAAAGAGAGCATCGTTCTGTAACTTGAAGCGCATATTTACCTCAACAACCTGACCCTTAGAGCCACTACAAAATTAGGGGCGGAAAGTGACTAATTGTACACTTTTGCCAAGCAGAATACTGATACTTTAGGCTAGATTGTCTGAATAGATCGACAGAAATCTTACCTCGCTTCGTCAGGTTTAGAGCTGCACTAACCTTCAGTCTGGAAATCGGAGTCCTCAAATGCTAAATATTTCTGCTTCTGTTATATGGAATATATACAGGAACGAACAACGACAGAAACTCTAAAACGTTTTGAAATATGAGGCTATAGAGGTTTATTGAACTGACTGTGTCACCAATGAAGAAATACATCTCCGGTTGGGTAAGGGGAAATAGGAATCACGATTTTCTAGGAGAAAAGATAACTGGAATATCTATTATAGTTAATATAGTTTGGTTCAGCTAAACATATAAGGAAACATTGTGAGTAACAGAGGACCCGGCCTGAGTAAGGGGAGAAAGATTAGAACCCTCTACACAAATTGTTAATATCCATCTACACGTATCTCGATAAGGGGCAGGTTTGCCTCTCGGGGATACCTCCTTCTACACATAGTAATTATCCCACCCCTGGAAAGTTTCCCCTTCCAATCTACATTCCATTTATACCCTTCTCCAGAAGCATAACACCAGAGGCGGTGCCAGGAACGGGCGAACGGGGCTCCCCATGATTTGGATTTACAGAAAATTTTATATTTTTTAACGCCAATAAAACTTAAAATATCTAATTTTAAAAATACTCAACTAAGTGAATACGCAATTCCTTACTTGCTGACGCGTTTCAAAACATTCGTTCCTTTTACAAAGATAACCATCTACTGGCGGCATCGGTTAGGTGTAAAGGCTCTAACGGCAATGGATTTATGACTGTGGAATGGGGTGAGTTGTTTGAGTTGTGTGTCATGTAATAGAAAAGGCTGTTGGCTTCGAAGTGTGTGTGATCATTTAATACGTTTTCTTTATCTGTTGCTTAGTGTTTGTAGATTTCATATTTTTCTTACGCGTCAGCAAGTAAACAATTACGTATTCACTTAGTTAAGTATTTTTAAAATTAGTTTAATCAGTGAATTCAAGATGATTACATGAAGCAACTTCTAAAATATCTGTTTAATTGACAGTCGGCCTCGACAGTCTGTGTAAGTGTAACTCAGCACGATGGTGTTCTTGTGTTTATTAGGTTTCCCTCTTTACTCTTATTGCTTTTATGAAATAGCACTGTATGCACTATCTATCTCTTCAACATTTTATTTATGTACGTACTTATGCATACCGCCCATATTTAGATAACCAAGAAATGCTGCCTTTCATTCCACTGTTGTCACATTAGACATTGGGTGTAAATTTCACATGACCTTAAATGTGAGTTTTGAGCATATAGTTTTCAAGCACTTCCCCAGACCCCCTCCTCGTCGAGAGGCCCCGCCATATCATATCGTCATATAGTTTGATTTAAAGCAGAATAGGGTCTGTGGCGGGGTAGGAACGCGGTGTTGTCAGTTTGTGACAGGCAATCCACATCTTCCAGCAGCTGTTGCCTTAGAATTAGCAACAAGGCTCAGCGACCCGGTAAGATGTGGACTTCCCATTCGCCGGGACGACGGCAGCTCCACCCCCTCTAGCCGATTACACTTTCGTAGAGTCCTATTCTGTGTTATCAAGCTATAAGCTCCGCCAGATCTAGACCGCCACTGAGATCCCTACAACTCAGTTAGTAATCAAGCCTAGCTTAAAGGAGTGTTAAATAATTCTGGAACTTCACATCCTTCAAAGCTATTATTATTATTCAATGACCTTCATACTTCCTATCAGGCGATAACAGCGTACCTTACAAATAATCGAAGAATCAAACATGCGCGCTCGCGTGTTTAAGAATTAACATTAGCGGATTGGAGGACGTCATAGTCTAAGCCAAAGCCTTTCTCAGCTGTTTCTAATTACCATATAACCTTGACAAGAACAAGGCAGTGACGTAAGCAGCCAAGCAGATAATGAGTCACCAAGTTCAGTAGGTGAGCCTAGAAAATGTCACTGATACTTTGGGCAAAGTTTACCAGTCCAAGATCATTTTGTTTTGTAAGTAAAACGGCTTGTGTGTACGGTTTTTCTATTTTAAGAGAATCGGGTTTAATGAAGTGATGTTATACTGAGCAAATTTTATTAAAAAAAAAGGTTTTTGAAGTCAATTCCTACATAAAGTCAACAAAACCATATTTTATTTTAGTTACTTTTTATTAAATAATTAAAATTAATATAAATAAAGTAACACATGCGTTAAAACAGCTACTCTACTGCATAACCTATAACGTAAAATCAGTCGTTCTATGAAATCATCTGTTATCACTTATTTCAAGCCAAGTGGGACGAAATAATTATATTGCATACCTTGCCCCTTTTGTAAAACGTTTTCCCCCCATACAGGACTAAAATTAATTAACTAAATTTAAATAATGAATTAATATTTGCAAAAAGCTGCATTAACATTATTTTCATCCACTACAAGTTTAAAAAACGTATTTGAACTTGATTTGATGAATAAAACGTATTTATTAACGATTGAAAATTTGAGCAATATAAATATAAGGAGAATGTAAACTGATAGGAATTGAAAAATGCTAGGATTGGTAGAAATAGTAGCAATAGGGTAAAGCACACAATAAATAGTATACATAGAGTAAGTAACTTTTTTAGAGGGTGTAGAATGGTTATATTTTTAGAAGAAACTTCAAGGCTAATGTTATAATGGATTCTGTATCGCTGGAAAGTTTTATCTTATATATTTTAAAATTATCAATAAACTGAAACTGTTATCTATGAAGGACTGTGGAATACACTTGGGATTTAGGTACAGACATAAAATATAAAGGCCTCAGGGATAAGATAAAGGCCTCAGAAGTTTGTCCCTACTATCCTCCGGGGGACGCTAATTTGTCCCGTTTTGGCAGAACAGTAACTGACCTACTACTTTTTCATTAAATTTTGTTTGACGCAAAATGGAATGCGAATTTAAGGATTTTCCAACTGGATATGAACCTTTAGTAGGGAAAATATAACTGATATTTAACATGCTTGTATATACTTTTAAATCTACCTAGGTATTACGTGTATTATTATTATTATTGTAAAATTAAGTTAATTAGAGCTTAGCTAGTGAGAAATATTCCACAACAGTAAAAATAAAATAATCAACTCTACATCTCATTGCACACTAGTTTCATAAAAACAAACACACTAGTTCATAAGACAATCAGATTAAATTCCAACCAGATGTTGCCTTCCTCAATGCTTGGCTACTGCCACAGTAGTAGTCAAGCACTGAGGAAGGCGACATCGTCGCCGAAACTAGCCTGATTGTTTTATGAACTAGTTTCTTTTTATTAAACTAGTGTGTGGTGAGATTTAGAGTTTATTATTTTATTTTTACTGTTGTGTTATATTGATTGCAGCTGTTTAATATTCAAACAGAGCCTTTGTTATTAATATATGTGATTTGTTTACATTAATTACGATCAAAATTTGGCTAGTCTGGTTGTGCAATTTGACTTGTAAACGTTAATATTTATTAAGAATAATTAAATATTTGATTTAAATTATGTTAAAAGTATTGTTTATGAATGTTAAAAACTGTAAGTTATGGTTTAATATTAGGCTGATAAACTTTTAGCTCTTGATAAGGATTTTCGGATAGAAAATCGAAACATAAAGAATATTTGTAGTGACATGAATTGATCTGTGATCTGTCATAATACTTAAACACTTTAAATGGTTATTAACAGGCATTAAATAAAACTTAGGCAAACAAATTTAAAAAAGTACAAACATTCTAAAACTCATATCAATCAACGCACAAGAGAACGAAAATTTTATTGGCTTTTATTTTATAAAAATTTGTAATATAATTTAGATTTAATAAATGGTTAAACTCGAAACTCCAAATCCTTGTTAAGGACAGTCGGCTTTATTCAAAATGCTATTTTTTTAGGGATCTTTTATTTTGAATCATTATGAAACTAATTTAAATCAGATTGTGTTACAATGAACATATGCTCTTCGCCTCAAAGTTGAAAACAGGGTCCTTGCCACCTATGCTACAACGTATTCTCATCCAACACTGCACACCTAGATTACGAGTAGTGATCAGAGATAGATATAGGTGTTGCGAAACGTCGTGAAGCCTGATTAGGGGAAAGGCTGCGGCGGAGTGGGGCGACCGCGGCTGGAGGGCCAGTAGTGTACAAATACTGCCAGTACAAGACCGACCAGTAATATACAAACTTACTTTGACTCGCTAGTACAACACCCGAATACAAATATGGCGACGGCTCAAGACAAACTGGCGCTCGCACCCCCCCCCCATCACAAAACCAGTGCAGCCGGCTTTCGTCCATGAGCGTCAGGCTTTATAAAGAAACTTAAGACCTATTTAATCCAGTGGCTACTGTAACATACAAGATGTTTAATACGTACAACATCACGTTTCTATGACAGTCCGCAGCGCTTAGGTGTCAATGTGCCCCCAGGTGTATTTCCGCTGGTGGTAATTTCTGCGTCCTACTTTGTACGTCATATTAAGCATAAACGTTTAAACACTGCATACAGCTATGCCATTATGTATTGTTTAGAATATCACACATAATATAAAGAAATACTAATGATTCTAACTAAATTCACGTTTTACCCCCCTCCCAGTACCAGGGAGATCTTAACCTTTCCCCCTCCATTCCCTAACCTTCCTTCTACACGGAGGCGTATTGGGCAATAAATACACAAACACCTCTTAACCACAAACTGTCTTTATTTTACCCTTATGTACATTTCAGTTACCAAGTAACCATCCTCAGAGGGATGACATACAAAGACTGATTAACGCTGCAAAAATACCTT
Source organism: Prosapia bicincta (assembly GCA_036971475.1). Taxonomy (NCBI): domain Eukaryota; kingdom Metazoa; phylum Arthropoda; class Insecta; order Hemiptera; family Cercopidae; genus Prosapia; species Prosapia bicincta. Next base: position 9,999 of record JBAIZL010000111.1, on the reverse strand, counting down.
ATTTATAATCTACGGAACTACTTGCCCCCACTCCGACTGCCTTGGTTAATAGGTGGGGCTGCGGCAGTAGAACATATATTAGAAAATCCTTGAATAAGAACAAAGTAGGTTTAAGTTAACTACTCAAACAATAAAATTAATTTCATAAGTTAAACAGCATTTATAATAGCATAGTATTTTAGGCAAATATTTATATACTGTATTTGGGTAAATTTATAAACATTCTTCTATTACACAGCTGTTATAGAGATCTGATCGTTTTGATCTGGCAAACATTTATAATAATAAATATGATTATGAATACTATCTGTGCATCAGATGGAAAATTTGTATTTCTATAACATGATTGTATCTGAGTCTATGCTGCATCTGTTGATAATACTAAATATCTGGTATTATAAATTGGACATTTAAGTATATCTTGATCAACAGGCGTTTGTTTTCGACCTTATCAGTAATATACTGAATAAAGCTAAGTCCTTGCTGCATCTGTTGATAATACTAAATATCTGGTATTATAAATTGGACATTTAAGTATATCTTGATCAACAGGCGTTTGTTTTCGACCTTATCAGTAATATACTGAATAAAGCTAAGTCCTTGCTGCATCTGTTGATAATACTAAATATCTGGTATTATAAATTGGACATTTAAGTATATCTTGATCAACAGGCGTTTGTTTTCGACCTTATCAGTAATATACTGAATAAAGCTAAGTCCTTGCTGCATCTGTTGATAATACTAAATATCTGGTATTATAAATTGGACATTTAAGTATATCTTGATCAACAGGCGTTTGTTTTCGACCTTATCAGTAATATATTGAATAAAGCTAAGTCCTTGCTGCATCTGTTGATAATACTAAATATCTGGTATTATAAATTGGACATTTAAGTATATCTTGATCAACAGGCGTTTGTTTTCGACCTTATCAGTAATATACTGAATAAAGCTAAGTCCTTGCTGCATCTGTTGATAATACTAAATATCTGGTATTATAAATTGGACATTTAAGTATATCTTGATCAACAGGCGTTTGTTTTCGACCTTATCAGTAATATACTGAATAAAGCTAAGTCCTTACTGCATCTGTTGATAATACTAAATATCTGGTATTATAAATTGGACATTTAAGTATATCTTGATCAACAGGCGTTTGTTTTCGACCTTATCAGTAATATACTGAATAAAGCTAAGTCCTTGCTGCATCTGTTGATAATACTAAATATCTGGTATTATAAATTGGACATTTAAGTATATCTTGATCAACAGGCGTTTGTTTTCGACCTTATCAGTAATATACTGAATAAAGCTAAGTCCTTGCTGCATCTGTTGATAATACTAAATATCTGGTATTATAAATTGGACATTTAAGTATATCTTGATCAACAGGCGTTTGTTTTCGACCTTATCAGTAATATACTGAATAAAGCTAAGTCCTTGCTGCATCTGTTGATAATACTAAATATCTGGTATTATAGATTGGACATTTAAGTATATCTTGATCAACAGGCGTTTGTTTTCGACCTTATCAGTAATATACTGAATAAAGCTAAGTCCTTGCTGCATCTGTTGATAATACTAAATATCTGGTATTATAAATTGGACATTTAAGTATATCTTGATCAACAGGCGTTTGTTTTCGACCTTATCAGTAATATACTGAATAAAGCTAAGTCCTTGCTGCATCTGTTGATAATACTAAATATCTGGTATTATAAATTGGACATTTAAGTATATCTTGATCAACAGGCGTTTGTTTTCGACCTTATCAGTAATATACTGAATAAAGCTAAGTCCTTGCTGCATCTGTTGATAATACTAAATATCTGGTATTATAAATTGGACATTTAAGTATATCTTGATCAACAGGCGTTTGTTTTCGACCTTATCAGTAATATACTGAATAAAGCTAAGTCCTTGCTGCATCTGTTGATAATACTAAATATCTGGTATTATAAATTGTACATTTAAGTATATCTTGATCAACAGGCGTTTGTTTTCGACCTTATCAGTAATATACTGAATAAAGCTAAGTCCTTGCTGCATCTGTTGATAATACTAAATATCTGGTATTATAAATTGGACATTTAAGTATATCTTGATCAACAGGCGTTTGTTTTCGACCTTATCAGTAATATACTGAATAAAGCTAAGTCCTTACTGCATCTGTTGATAATACTAAATATCTGGTATTATAAATTGGACATTTAAGTATATCTTGATCAACAGGCGTTTGTTTTCGACCTTATCAGTAATATACTGAATAAAGCTAAGTCCTTGCTGCATCTGTTGATAATACTAAATATCTGGTATTATAAATTGGACATTTAAGTATATCTTGATCAACAGGCGTTTGTTTTCGACCTTATCAGTAATATACTGAATAAAGCTAAGTCCTTGCTGCATCTGTTGATAATACTAAATATCTGGTATTATAAATTGGACATTTAAGTATATCTTGATCAACAGGCGTTTGTTTTCGACCTTATCAGTAATATACTGAATAAAGCTAAGTCCTTGCTGCATCTGTTGATAATACTAAATATCTGGTATTATAAATTGGACATTTAAGTATATCTTGATCAACAGGCGTTTGTTTTCGACCTTATCAGTAATATACTGAATAAAGCTAAGTCCTTACTGCATCTGTTGATAATACTAAATATCTGGTATTATAAATTGGACATTTAAGTATATCTTGATCAACAGGCGTTTGTTTTCGACCTTATCAGTAATATACTGAATAAAGCTAAGTCCTTGCTGCATCTGTTGATAATACTAAATATCTGGTATTATAAATTGGACATATAAGTATATCTTGATCAACAGGCGTTTGTTTTCGACCTTATCAGTAATATACTGAATAAAGCTAAGTCCTTACTGCATCTGTTGATAATACTAAATATCTGGTATTATAAATTGGACATTTAAGTATATCTTGATCAACAGGCGTTTGTTTTCGACCTTATCAGTAATATACTGAATAAAGCTAAGTCCTTGCTGCATCTGTTGATAATACTAAATATCTGGTATTATAAATTGGACATTTAAGTATATCTTGATCAACAGGCGTTTGTTTTCGACCTTATCAGTAATATACTGAATAAAGCTAAGTCCTTGCTGCATCTGTTGATAATACTAAATATCTGGTATTATAAATTGTACATTTAAGTATATCTTGATCAACAGGCGTTTGTTTTCGACCTTATCAGTAATATACTGAATAAAGCTAAGTCCTTGCTGCATCTGTTGATAATACTAAATATCTGGTATTATAAATTGTACATTTAAGTATATCTTGATCAACAGGCGTTTGTTTTCGACCTTATCAGTAATATACTGAATAAAGCTAAGTCCTTGCTGCATCTGTTGATAATACTAAATATCTGGTATTATAAATTGGACATTTAAGTATATCTTGATCAACAGGCGTTTGTTTTCGACCTTATCAGTAATATACTGAATAAAGCTAAGTCCTTGCTGCATCTGTTGATAATACTAAATATCTGGTATTATAAATTGGACATTTAAGTATATCTTGATCAACAGGCGTTTGTTTTCGACCTTATCAGTAATATACTGAATAAAGCTAAGTCCTTGCTGCATCTGTTGATAATACTAAATATCTGGTATTATAAATTGGACATTTAAGTATATCTTGATCAACAGGCGTTTGTTTTCGACCTTATCAGTAATATACTGAATAAAGCTAAGTCCTTGCTGCATCTGTTGATAATACTAAATATCTGGTATTATAAATTGGACATTTAAGTATATCTTGATCAACAGGCGTTTGTTTTCGACCTTATCAGTAATATACTGAATAAAGCTAAGTCCTTACTGCATCTGTTGATAATACTAAATATCTGGTATTATAAATTGGACATTTAAGTATATCTTGATCAACAGGCGTTTGTTTTCGACCTTATCAGTAATATACTGAATAAAGCTAAGTCCTTGCTGCATCTGTTGATAATACTAAATATCTGGTATTATAAATTGGACATTTAAGTATATCTTGATCAACAGGCGTTTGTTTTCGACCTTATCAGTAATATACTGAATAAAGCTAAGTCCTTGCTGCATCTGTTGATAATACTAAATATCTGGTATTATAAATTGTACATTTAAGTATATCTTGATCAACAGGCGTTTGTTTTCGACCTTATCAGTAATATACTGAATAAAGCTAAGTCCTTGCTGCATCTGTTGATAATACTAAATATCTGGTATTATAAATTGGACATTTAAGTATATCTTGATCAACAGGCGTTTGTTTTCGACCTTATCAGTAATATACTGAATAAAGCTAAGTCCTTGCTGCATCTGTTGATAATACTAAATATCTGGTATTATAAATTGTACATTTAAGTATATCTTGATCAACAGGCGTTTGTTTTCGACCTTATCAGTAATATACTGAATAAAGCTAAGTCCTTGCTGCATCTGTTGATAATACTAAATATCTGGTATTATAAATTGTACATTTAAGTATATCTTGATCAACAGGCGTTTGTTTTCGACCTTATCAGTAATATACTGAATAAAGCTAAGTCCTTGCTGCATCTGTTGATAATACTAAATATCTGGTATTATAAATTGGACATTTAAGTATATCTTGATCAACAGGCGTTTGTTTTCGACCTTATCAGTAATATACTGAATAAAGCTAAGTCCTTGCTGCATCTGTTGATAATACTAAATATCTGGTATTATAAATTGTACATTTAAGTATATCTTGATCAACAGGCGTTTGTTTTCGACCTTATCAGTAATATACTGAATAAAGCTAAGTCCTTGCTGCATCTGTTGATAATACTAAATATCTGGTATTATAAATTGGACATTTAAGTATATCTTGATCAACAGGCGTTTGTTTTCGACCTTATCAGTAATATACTGAATAAAGCTAAGTCCTTGCTGCATCTGTTGATAATACTAAATATCTGGTATTATAAATTGGACATTTAAGTATATCTTGATCAACAGGCGTTTGTTTTCGACCTTATCAGTAATATACTGAATAAAGCTAAGTCCTTACTGCATCTGTTGATAATACTAAATATCTGGTATTATAAATTGGACATTTAAGTATATCTTGATCAACAGGCGTTTGTTTTCGACCTTATCAGTAATATACTGAATAAAGCTAAGTCCTTGCTGCATCTGTTGATAATACTAAATATCTGGTATTATAAATTGGACATTTAAGTATATCTTGATCAACAGGCGTTTGTTTTCGACCTTATCAGTAATATACTGAATAAAGCTAAGTCCTTACTGCATCTGTTGATAATACTAAATATCTGGTATTATAAATTGTACATTTAAGTATATCTTGATCAACAGGCGTTTGTTTTCGACCTTATCAGTAATATACTGAATAAAGCTAAGTCCTTGCTGCATCTGTTGATAATACTAAATATCTGGTATTATAAATTGGACATTTAAGTATATCTTGATCAACAGGCGTTTGTTTTCGACCTTATCAGTAATATACTGAATAAAGCTAAGTCCTTACTGCATCTGTTGATAATACTAAATATCTGGTATTATAAATTGGACATTTAAGTATATCTTGATCAACAGCCGTTTGTTTTCGACCTTATCAGTAATATACTGAATAAAGCTAAGTCCTTGCTGCATCTGTTGATAATACTAAATATCTGGTATTATAAATTGTACATTTAAGTATATCTTGATCAACAGGCGTTTGTTTTCGACCTTATCAGTAATATACTGAATAAAGCTAAGTCCATACTGCATCTGTTGATAATACTAAATATCTGGTATTATAAATTGGACATTTAAGTATATCTTGATCAACAGGCGTTTGTTTTCGACCTTATCAGTAATATACTGAATAAAGCTAAGTCCTTGCTGCATCTGTTGATAATACTAAATATCTGGTATTATAAATTGGACATTTAAGTATATCTTGATCAACAGGCGTTTGTTTTCGACCTTATCAGTAATATACTGAATAAAGCTAAGTCCTTGCTGCATCTGTTGATAATACTAAATATCTGGTATTATAAATTGGACATTTAAGTATATCTTGATCAACAGGCGTTTGTTTTCGACCTTATCAGTAATATACTGAATAAAGCTAAGTCCTTGCTGCATCTGTTGATAATACTAAATATCTGGTATTATAAATTGGACATTTAAGTATATCTTGATCAACAGGCGTTTGTTTTCGACCTTATCAGTAATATACTGAATAAAGCTAAGTCCTTACTGCATCTGTTGATAATACTAAATATCTGGTATTATAAATTGGACATTTAAGTATATCTTGATCAACAGGCGTTTGTTTTCGACCTTATCAGTAATATACTGAATAAAGCTAAGTCCTTGCTGCATCTGTTGATAATACTAAATATCTAGTATTATAAATTGGACATTTAATTATATCTTGATCAACAGGCGTTTGTTTTCGACCTTATCAGTAATATACTGAATAAAGCTAAGTCCTTGCTGCATCTGTTGATAATACTAAATATCTGGTATTATAAATTGTACATTTAAGTATATCTTGATCAACAGGCGTTTGTTTTCGACCTTATCAGTAATATACTGAATAAAGCTAAGTCCTTGCTGTATCTGTTGATAATACTAAATATCTGGTATTATAAATTGGACATTTAAGTATATCTTGATCAACAGGCGTTTGTTTTCGACCTTATCAGTAATATACTGAATAAAGCTAAGTCCTTGCTGCATCTGTTGATAATACTAAATATCTGGTATTATAAATTGGACATTTAAGTATATCTTGATCAACAGGCGTTTGTTTTCGACCTTATCAGTAATATACTGAATAAAGCTAAGTCCTTGCTGCATCTGTTGATAATACTAAATATCTGGAGTTATAAATTGGACATTTAAGTATATCTTGATCAACAGGCGTTTGTTTTCGACCTTATCAGTAATATACTGAATAAAGCTAAGTCCTTGCTGCATCTGTTGATAATACTAAATATCTGGTATTATAAATTGGACATTTAAGTATATCTTGATCAACAGGCGTTTGTTTTCGACCTTATCAGTAATATACTGAATAAAGCTAAGTCCTTACTGCATCTGTTGATAATACTAAATATCTGGTATTATAAATTGGACATTTAAGTATATCTTGATCAACAGGCGTTTGTTTTCGACCTTATCAGTAATATACTGAATAAAGCTAAGTCCTTACTGCATCTGTTGATAATACTAAATATCTGGTATTATAAATTGGACATTTAAGTATATCTTGATCAACAGGCGTTTGTTTTCGACCTTATCAGTAATATACTGAATAAAGCTAAGTCCTTACTGCATCTGTTGATAATACTAAATATCTGGTATTATAAATTGGACATTTAAGTATATCTTGATCAACAGGCGTTTGTTTTCGACCTTATCAGTAATATACTGAATAAAGCTAAGTCCTTGCTGCATCTGTTGATAATACTAAATATCTGGTATTATAAATTGGACATTTAAGTATATCTTGATCAACAGGCGTTTGTTTTCGACCTTATCAGTAATATAGCTGAATAAAGCTAAGTCCTTACTGCATCTGTTGATAATACTAAATATCTGGTATTATAAATTGGACATTTTAGTATATCTTGATCAACAGGCGTTTGTTTTCGACCTTATCAGTAATATACTGAATAAAGCTAAGTCCTTGCTGCATCTGTTGATAATACTAAATATCTGGTATTATAAATTGTACATTTAAGTATATCTTGATCAACAGGCGTTTGTTTTCGACCTTATCAGTAATATACTGAATAAAGCTAAGTCCTTACTGCATCTGTTGATAATACTAAATATCTGGTATTATAAATTGGACATTTAAGTATATCTTGATCAACAGGCGTTTGTTTTCGACCTTATCAGTAATATACTGAATAAAGCTAAGTCCTTACTGCATCTGTTGATAATACTAAATATCTGGTATTATAAATTGGACATTTAAGTATATCTTGATCAACAGGCGTTTGTTTTCGACCTTATCAGTAATATACTGAATAAAGCTAAGTCCTTACTGCATCTGTTGATAATACTAAATATCTGGTATTATAAATTGGACATTTAAGTATATCTTGATCAACAGGCGTTTGTTTTCGACCTTATCAGTAATATACTGAATAAAGCTAAGTCCTTGCTGCATCTGTTGATAATACTAAATATCTGGTATTATAAATTGGACATTTAAGTATATCTTGATCAACAGGCGTTTGTTTTCGACCTTATCAGTAATATACTGAATAAAGCTAAGTCCTTACTGCATCTGTTGATAATACTAAATATCTGGTATTATAAATTGGACATTTAAGTATATCTTGATCAACAGGCGTTTGTTTTCGACCTTATCAGTAATATACTGAATAAAGCTAAGTCCTTGCTGCATCTGTTGATAATACTAAATATCTGGTATTATAAATTGGACATTTAAGTATATCTTGATCAACAGGCGTTTGTTTTCGACCTTATCAGTAATATACTGAATAAAGCTAAGTCCTTACTGCATCTGTTGATAATACTAAATATCTGGTATTATAAATTGGACATTTAAGTATATCTTGATCAACAGGCGTTTGTTTTCGACCTTATCAGTAATATACTGAATAAAGCTAAGTCCTTACTGCATCTGTTGATAATACTAAATATCTGGTATTATAAATTGGACATTTAAGTATATCTTGATCAACAGGCGTTTGTTTTCGACCTTATCAGTAATATACTGAATAAAGCTAAGTCCTTACTGCATCTGTTGATAATACTAAATATCTGGTATTATAAATTGGACATTTAAGTATATCTTGATCAACAGGCGTTTGTTTTCGACCTTATCAGTAATATACTGAATAAAGCTAAGTCCTTGCTGCATCTGTTGATAATACTAAATATCTGGTATTATAAATTGGACATTTAAGTATATCTTGATCAACAGGCGTTTGTTTTCGACCTTATCAGTAATATACTGAATAAAGCTAAGTCCTTGCTGCATCTGTTGATAATACTAAATATCTGGTATTATAAATTGGACATTTAAGTATATCTTGATCAACAGGCGTTTGTTTTCGACCTTATCAGTAATATACTGAATAAAGCTAAGTCCTTGCTGCATCTGTTGATAATACTAAATATCTGGTATTATAAATTGGACATTTAAGTATATCTTGATCAACAGGCGTTTGTTTTCGACCTTATCAGTAATATACTGAATAAAGCTAAGTCCTTGCTGCATCTGTTGATAATACTAAATATCTGGTATTATAAATTGGACATTTAAGTATATCTTGATCAACAGGCGTTTGTTTTCGACCTTATCAGTAATATACTGAATAAAGCTAAGTCCTTGCTGCATCTGTTGATAATACTAAATATCTGGTATTATAAATTGGACATTTAAGTATATCTTGATCAACAGGCGTTTGTTTTCGACCTTATCAGTAATATACTGAATAAAGCTAAGTCCTTGCTGCATCTGTTGATAATACTAAATATCTGGTATTATAAATTGGACATTTAAGTATATCTTGATCAACAGGCGTTTGTTTTCGACCTTATCAGTAATATACTGAATAAAGCTAAGTCCTTGCTGCATCTGTTGATAATACTAAATATCTGGTATTATAAATTGGACATTTAAGTATATCTTGATCAACAGGCGTTTGTTTTCGACCTTATCAGTAATATACTGAATAAAGCTAAGTCCTTGCTGCATCTGTTGATAATACTAAATATCTGGTATTATAAATTGGACATTTAAGTATATCTTGATCAACAGGCGTTTGTTTTCGACCTTATCAGTAATATACTGAATAAAGCTAAGTCCTTGCTGCATCTGTTGATAATACTAAATATCTGGTATTATAAATTGGACATTTAAGTATATCTTGATCAACAGGCGTTTGTTTTTCGACCTTATCAGTAATATACTGAATAAAGCTAAGTCCTTGCTGCATCTGTTGATAATACTAAATATCTGGTTAT
>JBAIZL010000011.1:14513607-14559977 GCA_036971475.1 Prosapia bicincta | reverse complement strand
ATAGATGAACTATAGATGGGATCTAGACAAGCTATAAAGTATAATAGATAAGGTATAAATGCGCAATAGATGAACTATAGATAGACTCTAGATGAGGTATAAACGAGCAATAGATGAACTATAGAAGGGATCTACACAAGATATAAAAGTATAATAGATAAGGTATAAATGGGCAATAGATGAACTATAGATAGACTCTAAAATAGCTATAAACAGGTTCTAAGTATGCTATACATGGACAATGGATAAGCTCTAGATGAGTTATTTATAGGCTCATGATGAGGTATAAATATACAATATATGAGCTATAAATGGACTCTAGATGAGCTATAAACGAACAATAGATGGGCTCTAGATGAGGTATAAACGAGCAATAGATGAACTATAGATGGGATCTAGACAAGCCATAAAATTATAATAGATAAGGTATAAATGGGCAATAGATGAACTATAGATAGACTCTAGATGAGGTATAAATGTGCAATAGATGAATTATAAATGGGATCTAGACAAGCTATAAAATTATAATAGATAGGGTATAAATGGGCAATAGATGAACTATAGATAGACTCTAGATGAGGTATAAATGTGCAATAGATGAACTATAGATGGGATCTAGACAAGCTATAAAGTATAATAGATAAGGTATAAATGCGCAATAGATGAACTATAGATATACTCTAGATGAGGTATAAACGAGCAATAGATGAACTATAGAAGGGATCTACACAAGATATAAAAGTATAATAGATAAGGTATAAATGGGCAATAGATGAACTATAGATAGACTCTAGATGAGGTATAAATGTGCAATAGATGAATTATAAATGGGATCTAGACAAGCTATAAAATTATAATAGATAGGGTATAAATGGGCAATAGATGAACTATAGATAGACTCTAGATGAGGTATAAATGTGCAATAGATGAACTATAGATGGGATCTAGACAAGCTATAAAGTATAATAGATAAGGTATAAATGCGCAATAGATGAACTATAGATAGACTCTAGATGAGGTATAAACGAGCAATAGATGAGTTATAAATGGGATCTAGACAAGCTATAAAATTATAATAGATAGGGTATAAATGGGCAATAGATGAACTATAGATAGACTCTAGATGAGGTATAAATGTGCAATAGATGAACTATAGATGGGATCTAGACAAGCTATAAAGTATAATAGATAAGGTATAAATGCGCAATAGATGAACTATAGATAGACTCTAGATGAGGTATAAACGAGCAATAGATGAACTATAGAAGGGATCTACACAAGATATAAAAGTATAATAGATAAGGTATAAATGGGCAATAGATGAACTATAGATAGACTCTAAAATAGCTATAAACAGGTTCTAAGTATGCTATACATGGACAATGGATAAGCTCTAGATGAGTTATTTATAGGCTCATGATGAGGTATAAATATACAATATATGAGCTATAAATGGACTCTAGATGAGCTATAAACGAACAATAGATGGGCTCTAGATTTGATATAGACAGGCTCTAGATGAGGTATAAATGGACAATAAATGAACTATAGATGGGCTATAGATTAGCTATAAATAAACTAAGGGTAAGATATAGATGGGCCCTAGTTGGGAGATAGGCTATAGATAAGATAAGGGTGAGTTTTTGATGGTCTGTATAACTAAAAAGATGAGCTATACAACCAGGATGAGCGCTACTATGACACGTGGCTCTTACTAAATCGTTAGTGACGTCACAAGTTCCATCTTTTCGTCGATCGCAATCGCGAATCCTTCAGGCAAATGTTCCAGAGACACTTCATCGACATAGTTTTCTTTCCTTAATTATGTCGAGTCTCTCAGAGCTCCCTCGCCAGCAATGTCTGCCACAGCAGCCGAATAGCAGTTTAAAAATACACAAAACCATATTTTAAAAAAATCACAGTAAATTCGTAACAGAATTACATTTGTGGATGAGAAATAATTTGTTATGTAACACGAACGATCTGACAAAACAGCTTTTTTAAGCAAATTATATAACTTAATTTTACAACAGGTTTTACAAGTGTGGTGGATTTCCTTGGTGTTTTCTAGGGCGTTTTCGCGCCTCGTTATGGACGCGATAGCAATAAATAAGGTTAGAGTAAGGACATGAAATCATGAGTGACGTGCGCATGCAAGAAGTACTACTACCTACACAAGCCGTACTACTTTCCTCGAATTCCCAAGTTGGCTTGCGTGTATAGCATGCCACTATGAAGTCAGACCTTCTCCCATAGAGAAGTATTTATTCATTATGCGGTTTGTAAAGATAGGAAATAATTTTAGGTTCTGATCTGGGATATAGAGGCAAAACATGAATTAACAGTGTATTGCTGTTTACATATGCATACAATCTATTAAAATATAACATAGGACACAATAACTTGCTATATTCCATCATATTTACAGCCTGTGGTCGATTGTTCGTGAAGATTCCCTGGGACTATCACTAAACGAATCGGCAGCGTGATGTTTCTTCAACACATTTGGCCAGATACTTTCTGAAGAGACGGATTATCTTCAGGTCCGATTGAAATACACCCCTCGCCCGCTACCTCCGATGTACATGACGCACACTCAGATTTCATCACGACACATGAGTCTTGAGAGTTTGTACGACTGCTAGTGGCCCCGTTTTACCAATAAGGCGTTGCCATGGTTACGATGGCTTCCCACATACGTTGTAACGGTAGTCTTCGTGGAAGGAACGCTAAATAAGGCCTCTCGACCTTGCCACTACCTGCCATCGCTCCAGCCCTTTAATGTATGCTAATTTCACAATTTTTATTTTACGTTTTTATTCTTTGTTGATTTCTAATGTAAAGAGCCAACTAGCACTGCTTGATTACCCAGCCGATGCTTCGTTACTAAAATGGAATGTTAATAAACTTCAAAGCTCGCAAAATGCACGAATAATCCCAGCTTGAAATGTAATTACACGCAGAGAAAACGGCTCAGCTTGTTTTGTTATAGATCATGTGTTTAGGACGGTTAGTACACAAGTAACAGGACGAAACGAGTAGTACAACACCTCGCCATCCAAGTATAATTCACTACACACTGCAAAAGACTTGAGACGCGCAGGGGAGAATACGCCGACTAGTGAAGGCACAAGGCCAGAAAGCTGTCTACCCTTCTCTCGCATCTAGGCAGAGGGGTGAAGAAGACGCAGTGGTTGTGGCTGGCCGATATGTAGCCTATAGCAGTGACGTTCAAGATACGTTGAGTCTGCAATCTCCATCACCACATTTATTGTCAAACAGCCATTGAGCACCGTATAGCATCTCTTACTATATCCCGCGACCTATACATAATAGTAATCATTAGTTTTACTAGTAAACCTTACTATTTAGCAACATTAGTTTGTAAATGTAAGAGTTAGACGATATAAATAAGAAATAATGTTTCGGGTTTTAGCCATTCGATTTTAGAAAGTCACTGACTGATTTTAGCAATGACGGTTGGTTAATGTTGGTTTTTGGAATAAAGCAATGAGTATTTCTTAATACATTTACCTTTGAGAGTTAATAAAGCTTAGGTTTTATTGGAAGATCTTAAATTTTACCAGTATACAGGTGGAGGCAATGAAACTGATGGGATACCAAGGCTCGCATTCGTACTACACCCTATCTCTAGCCATATTAAAGAAGTGACATCCGCCACTCGCTGTTATAAATAGACATTGTAATAAAACAATTCATTCTTTCTAAGAGCCATCCTGAAAGCTCAGGATTGCTCCGAGGACCTTCCTTTAAAGCTATACTGGAAATCCTTTCTTATCTTGCATTGGTGATAGTAGTCACACTATTGCATAGTGACAAAAAAATTAAAAACCTTTCTGGAAGCTCTAGAAGGTTCTAAAATACAGCCTCGAAGCTCAGGATTGCTCCGAGGACCTTCCTTTAAAGCTATACTGGAAATCCTTTCTTATCTTGCATTGGTGATAGTAGTCACACTATTGCATAGTGACAAAAAAATTAAAAACCTTTTTGGAAGCTCTAGAAGGTTCTAAAATACAGCCTCGAAGCTCTGGGTGGTTCTGAGGTACATCCTCAAAATTCTAGATGGTTCTGAGGTACACCCTCGAAATTCTAGATTGTTATGAGGTACATCCTCGAAACTCTTAATTTATTCTCAGGTTCATCCTTGAAGCATTTTCTAATGTTCTTACTGATGCTTTGTTTCGTTCTAAGGCTCTAAGAGCCTCTGGATCGTTCTGAGGTCCCTCTTCTAAGCTGCCGGCCATTCTGTGATCCTTCCTCTGATTCGTTCCGAAGTCATTCCTAAAAGGTCTAAGTAGGTCGTTCCCAATTGCTTCCTCGAAGCTCTGGATCATTCTGAGATCCTTGCTGGAGAATCTACATCGCTCCGAAGTCATTCCTTGAAGCTCTACACAGGTCTTCTGAAGTGTGGATCGTTATGAGGCCCGTCTTAAAAACTCTCACCCTCGACGCTATGAATCATTTCGAGGGGTTTCTTTAAAGTTCTTAGTCGGCCCTTCCTGGAACGGCTGAATTATTCTGAAAGGACACTGAGTATGGAATCCAGCGAATTTACGTAATTATTTGATCATGAAAAGACGCCTTTGAATCTTTTTTTTGCCCGTTTATGCTTTGTGACCAATCAAAGACGTCCTCAATTCCTGGCAAATTTATTTCTTAATCCTTTACCCACCGTTATACATTAAAACTGCTTTCCATTATGAACAGAGATTTCACTTGTAGATTTTAAAATGTTTGTGATGAAATTAAATGGAAACGTTTGGGTTTGATCACCATACCTGAGGTACTTTCGTAATTATCGTAGCTTCATCAAAAAGCGTTAAGCCTTCTTCCCACGCCCTTAGACAAGTACCGCCTCTCTTCTTTGTACATAATTGGGCAATAAAAGTGAACAATTCAATTGCACAAACCCACACCGCCTTCCGGCATGGCCTCTTCAGCAGCGTGCAAGAAAGTTATCAATTATGCAAATCTGCCTGGCGCTGTTCTGTTTTTCTTAGTCAGTACAAGAAACTTCCAGCTTCTGTGACGCCCTCAGATAGATGATGACCTGTACACTGAGCCTTCACCGTGGAGTACTTCTAGAATCCTCGAGTTCAAACTTCCCAAAACATTGCGCTTTCCAAACGGATTGATTTGCATTATATTTAATCACGCAACACAAACTGCCTTAGCCAATAGGGGAGCTTCAATTTAACATTAATAGGGAAGGTAGTTTCGGCAAACGTGTTCCTTTATTAACTTGGCCAACACTGCTGCGCCTGCTAAGAATAGATAAGGATTGTTTAGCATTATATTTAATCACGCAACACAAACTGCCTTAGCCAATAGGGGAGCTTCAATTTAACATTAATAGGGAAGGTAGTTTCGGCAAACGTGTTCCTTTATTAACTTAGCCAACACTGCTGCGCCTGCTAAGAATAGATAAGGATTGTGCGCTTTGTATGAAGATGAAGAAAGAGTAGTTCGATCTAGGAAGATCTGGCGAAAAACTAATGACGTTATCATAGTAACTCCTAAAACTAGAATTTAAACTAAGTTACATAAAATAACAAGTTAAAACTAAATACTAAGATTCAATAAACTAGAACTAAATATTTTACTACCAAAAAACGTAAAGAATTAAAATTAGAGTAACAAAATTTTAAAAAGTAAATATTAAATATTAATATTATTAATAATATATTAAATATGGTGATACGTCATCTTCTAACTTTATAAATGAATAAAATATTTCATATACAAGAATTGTTTTTAATTTATATATTTTTCAATGTTTTTGCCTAATAAATGTATTAGCATCTTCAAGAAAAACATAATATAAAATTTTATGTATAATTTTGTCTTCTATTTTATGTTTATAAATTTCTAATTCTCAACTATTTACAAGGTCATTTAAGTCATGTGAAACATTTCATTGGAAGTATAACTATCATTAAACATATGATTTAATGATATTTAAACAAGTGTATTTAAACAAGTACATGTTTATTTAAACAAGAATCCGCGAGTCGACTTTCGAGAGCTTTAATTACGTGTCCTTATTTTCGAGCATCATCTGAGACTAAGGGCTTCTTGTAGTTGCCATATGTGGGATTTCCAATGTCACGTGGTATACCCGTACTGTTCTATTTGCGGTTCCACTGCACTGTGGGAATATACCAAGTAAGATTCTTGTTTAAGTACAATTAAGTGTAAGTGATAAATAAATAAATAAATAAATATATATATATATATATATATATATATATATATATATATATATATATATATACATATATAATATTAACTATTAAATTTGATTAAATATATTTAGGAGGAAGTGTGGCATTTGTACAAAACAACGAGGGTTTGTAAGATAGAGCATAGTGGCTGGTACCAGCATATATAGACTCCAGGCTAGACGGTTTAACAAAATGTCACTGTTAAAGAGCTTAGTACAAACCTCTTACACTTTTCGGATTTCATCATCCGAGAAAAGACGGTTACACTTTCGGATGCTTGTCCTTCTTTAATTTCATCCTCACGGAAGTGGAAAGCCTCTGATATGCTCTGAAGCCGTAGGGCACCACAGAAACTTTGACCTGGTGTAAGGCCATCTTCAGGAACGATTGCAACTTCCGGGATTACTTGTGTCCGTTTCGTAGCTTCCTTGTGGAAGTAAGGTTGACTGGTTCACAACTAGCTGCAGCCTTGTTTATAAAAAGTAGCGATACTTCTACCAAAACACATCTAACTTAGACATTCATACTCCTTATGATATTGTATTTATCTTGAATAACATTTATCAAAATTTATAAATAAAAACAATTTTATATGTTTCGGGAGGAATTCTGGCCCCTCGATATATACCCAGCTGGCAGATAAGGTTAGGAAGACCTGAGGACCCCCCATACTAGGAACAGGGGGCATTATAGTGGGCAAGGTAATCTATAGATGTGACTTGCTTGGTATTAACCTAGGCGAACTGTTACATATCTGCGCCATATCCGCTCTCTATATACGCCGCTGGCAGATAAGGTTAGGAAGACCTGAGGACCCCCGGTACTGGGAACAGGGGACATTATAGTGGGCAAGGTAATCTATAGATGTGACTTGCTTGGTATTAACCAAGGCAAGCTGTTACATATCTGCGCCATATCCGCTCTCTATATACGCCGCTGGCAGATAAGGTTAGGAAGACCTGAGGACCCCCGGTACTGGGAACAGGGGACATTATAGTGGGCAAGGTAATCTATAGATGTGACTTGCTTGGTATTAACCAAGGCAAGCTGTTACATATCTGCGCCATATCCGCTCTCTATATACGCCGCTGGCAGATAAGGTTAGGAAGACCTGAGGACCCCCGGTACTGGGAACAGGGAACATTATAGTGGGCAAGGTAATCTGTAGATGTGACTTGCTTGCTATTAACCTAGGCAAACTGTTACATATCTGCGCCATATCCGCTCTCTATATACGCCGCTGGCAGATAAGGTTAGGAAGACCTGAGGACCCCCGGTACTAGGAACAGGGGGCATTATAGTGGGCAAGGTAATCTGTAGATGTGACTTGCTTGCTATTAACCTAGGCAAACTGTTACATATCTGCGCCATATCCGCTCTCTATATACGCCGCTGGCAGATAAGGTTAGGAAGACCTGAGGACCCCCGGTACTGGGAACAGGGGGCATTATAGTGGGCAAGGTAATCTGTAGATGTGACTTGCTTGCTATTAACCTAGGCAAACTGTTACATATCTGCGCCATATCCGCTCTCTATATACGCCGCTGGCAGATAAGGTTAGGAAGACCTGAGGACCCCCGGTACTGGGAACAGGGAACATTATAGTGGGCAAGGTAATCTGTAGATGTGACTTGCTTGCTATTAACCTAGGCAAACTGTTACATATCTGCGCCATATCCGCTCTCTATATACGCCGCTGGCAGATAAGGTTAGGAAGACCTGAGGACCCCCGGTACTAGGAACAGGGAACATTATAGTGGGCAAGGTAATCTGTAGATGTGACTTGCTTGCTATTAACCTAGGCAAACTGTTACATATCTGCGCCATATCCGCTCTCTATATACGCCGCTGGCAGATAAGGTTAGGAAGACCTGAGGACCCCCGGTACTAGGAACAGGGGGCATTATAGTGGGCAAGGTAATCTGTAGATGTGACTTGCTTGCTATTAACCTAGGCAAACTGTTACATATCTGCGCCATATCCGCTCTCTATATACGCCGCTGGCAGATAAGGTTAGGAAGACCTGAGGACCCCCCGTACTAGGAACAGGGGGCATTATAGTGGGCAAGGTAATCTATAGATGTGACTTGCTTGCTATTAACCAAGGCGAACTGTTACATATCTGCGCCATATCCGTTCTCTATATACGCCGCTGGCAGATAAGGTTAGGAAGACCTGAGGACCCCCGGTACTGGGAACAGGGGGCATTATAGTGGGCAAGGTAATCTATAGATGTGACTTGCTTGCTATTAACCAAGGCGAACTGTTACATATCTGCGCCATATCCGTTCTCTATATACGCCGCTGGCAGATAAGGTTAGGAAGACCTGAGGACCACCGGTACTGGGAACAGGGGGCCTTATAGTGGGCAAGGTAATCTATAGATGTGACTTGCTTGCTATTAACCAAGGCGAACTGTTACATATCTGCGCCATATCCGTTCTCTATATACGCCGCTGGCAGATAAGGTTAGGAAGACCTGAGGACCCCCGGTACTGGGAACAGGGGACATTATAGTGGGCAAGGTAATCTATAGATGTGACTTGCTTGCTATTAACCCAAGCAAGCTGTTACATATCTGCGCCATATCCGCTCTCTATATACGCCGCTGGCAGATAAGGTTAGGAAGACCTGAGGACCCCCGGTACTGGGAACAGGGGACATTATAGTGGGCAAGGTAATCTATAGATGTGACTTGCTTGGTATTAACCAAGGCAAGCTGTTACATATCTGCGCCATATCCGCTCTCTATATACGCCGCTGGCAGATAAGGTTAGGAAGACCTGAGGACCCCCGGTACTGGGAACAGGGAACATTATAGTGGGCAAGGTAATCTGTAGATGTGACTTGCTTGCTATTAACCTAGGCAAACTGTTACATATCTGCGCCATATCCCCTCTCTATATACGCCGCTGGCAGATAAGGTTAGGAAGACCTGAGGACCCCCGGTACTAGGAACAGGGGGCATTATAGTGGGCAAGGTAATCTGTAGATGTGACTTGCTTGCTATTAACCTAGGCAAACTGTTACATATCTGCGCCATATCCGCTCTCTATATACGCCGCTGGCAGATAAGGTTAGGAAGACCTGAGGACCCCCGGTACTGGGAACAGGGGGCATTATAGTGGGCAAGGTAATCTGTAGATGTGACTTGCTTGCTATTAACCTAGGCAAACTGTTACATATCTGCGCCATATCCGCTCTCTATATACGCCGCTGGCAGATAAGGTTAGGAAGACCTGAGGACCCCCGGTACTGGGAACAGGGAACATTATAGTGGGCAAGGTAATCTGTAGATGTGACTTGCTTGCTATTAACCTAGGCAAACTGTTACATATCTGCGCCATATCCGCTCTCTATATACGCCGCTGGCAGATAAGGTTAGGAAGACCTGAGGACCCCCGGTACTAGGAACAGGGAACATTATAGTGGGCAAGGTAATCTGTAGATGTGACTTGCTTGCTATTAACCTAGGCAAACTGTTACATATCTGCGCCATATCCGCTCTCTATATACGCCGCTGGCAGATAAGGTTAGGAAGACCTGAGGACCCCCGGTACTAGGAACAGGGGGCATTATAGTGGGCAAGGTAATCTGTAGATGTGACTTGCTTGCTATTAACCTAGGCAAACTGTTACATATCTGCGCCATATCCGCTCTCTATATACGCCGCTGGCAGATAAGGTTAGGAAGACCTGAGGACCCCGCGTACTAGGAACAGGGGGCATTATAGTGGGCAAGGTAATCTATAGATGTGACTTGCTTGCTATTAACCAAGGCGAACTGTTACATATCTGCGCCATATCCGTTCTCTATATACGCCGCTGGCAGATAAGGTTAGGAAGACCTGAGGACCCCCGGTACTGGGAACAGGGGGCATTATAGTGGGCAAGGTAATCTATAGATGTGACTTGCTTGCTATTAACCAAGGCGAACTGTTACATATCTGCGCCATATCCGTTCTCTATATACGCCGCTGGCAGATAAGGTTAGGAAGACCTGAGGACCACCGGTACTGGGAACAGGGGGCCTTATAGTGGGCAAGGTAATCTATAGATGTGACTTGCTTGCTATTAACCCAAGCAAGCTGTTACATATCTGCGCCATATCCGCTCTCTATATACGCCGCTGGCAGATAAGGTTAGGAAGACCTGAGGACCCCCGGTACTGGGAACAGGGGACATTATAGTGGGCAAGGTAATCTATAGATGTGACTTGCTTGCTATTAACCCAGGCAAGCTGTTACATATCTGCGCCATATCCGCTCTCTATATACGCCGCTGGCAGATAAGGTTAGGAAGACCTGAGGACCCCCGGTACTGGGAACAGAGGACATTATAGTGGGCAAGGTAATCTATAGATGTGACTTGCTTGCTATTAACCAAGGCGAACTGTTACATATCTGCGCCATATCTGTTCTCTATGGGAGACATGTCACGCCTAAAGTATACAGAAGGCATCGGGATGTAAAGGATTGGTGAGATTTGGTTTGAATCAAACTGCACTGGTATAGCTCCCCTGAAGTGCCCCCTTTAAAGTTGGGTTCTGCCTACACAAGCCTGTGTGACAGTTAATAGTGACACGTGAAGAATGCTATTTATTTATACACCGTTATAAACAGTTGCCATTGCTGAATGGAAAGGAATTCCGATGGCATTCTCTAGACAAGGAATGGAACTCTGCTAAATATAGCGATTTGCTGATACGTACTGACATCTTCCAAGTATAAATTGAGAAACTGCAAAGCCAAAGCATGGATGTGACGTACTTAAACAGAGGGTCACAACGTTGGTTTCTCTGGAAAACTCCCTTGTTACTCTCCCATCCCAACCCGTAACAAGGAAGCTTCAGGTCTTTACATCCTTGCGTGCGCATTCACACACACACACACACACACACACACACACACACACACACACACACACACACACACACACACACACACACACACACACACACACACACACACACACACACACACACACACACACACACACACACACACACACACACACACACACACACACACACACACACACACACGTACACACACACGCGCGCGCACGCACACACACACACACACACACACACACACACACACACACACACACACACACACACACACACACACACACACACACGTACACACACGTACACACACACGTACACACACACACACACACACACACACACACACACACATACACACACACACACACACACACACACACACACACACACACACACGCACACGCACACGCACACGCACGCACGCGCGCGCGCGCACACGCACACACACACACACACACGTTTGAATGGAAACTTACCTGGAACAACAAATATGTTCTAGGAATGAGCCTATGCAATAGTTCTGTAACTCACAAACACTTTAAGACACAGGGAACGATTTCACGTTTGATTTCACGTCAGGGAAGACACGAGAATGATTTCAAGTGTACACTGAATGTACAACACTGGCGTAGTAAGTTTCACAGCATCAGCATCCCTTCATTTGTTCCTGCCCCACAATTTTGCCTATTTCCTTCAGGAACGTAGTCTCAGTCGCAGAAGGAATTCAGATATTATTCCAGGAAAATATATTTATAAGGACATGCCCTAAGGATAATATAATTCAAAGCATACTCCACATATAAACATTAAAGGTTAAAATTGTTTTTCAAGGTAGTATATATAAGTGTACCTATAGGAGGACGGGGAGGACAAACCCGGAGCACTGAAAGGGTTTTATAATTATAGGAAATTTCTTTAAAAGATATTTGTAGGAACTAAAAATGTTAGACGAAACCCCACATGCAATAGAGAGTACGTATGAAAAAAATGTTCCGAATTTATTATTTCTCCAGGCACAGCTTTATTTTTATAGAAAAACTAGAAAAAAACTTCTGTGCAAAAACGTGGACGTTGGCAGGTTTTTACTTTTAAATTTATTTCAGAAAAAAAATTTTTTTATTACAATCCATCGAAGCAGTGAAATAAGTTACAAAATACGAAAAAATGTTAATCTTCACCTTTAATAGTTGTATTCGTTATACGTGCGTCAAGTGTTCTGCCATGGAGTGAGGGATGACACCATACGAGCTGCAGAATTTCTCACAACGACGAGCGTAAAAGCGATTTCAAAAATACGAGGTTTGAGCAGAATAAGGCTTTTTCAGTTGGATATACGTTTTAAAATTTGTAAACCTATTGCAATTACGTTACCCTAACAAGGGCACCGAAAGAAATGTTGCTCGACTAAATGCTAAAGTCTAAGGCCGGCTCTGGTTGCTAATATTGTTCAAAAAATTAAATTATGTAGAATTCTTTAATTGTTTTTTTTTCTAAAGTTTTGACAATTTTTCAAGTTTTTTCATAGTTATATATAAAAAAATGTGTCGTGGGCGTTTTTTGAAGTATTGTCGTATCTTATAATACTTTTAATAATACTTATATTAATTTTCACAAATATTCATCCCCATTCTTGGACTTTTTTATTTAAAAAAGCTTTTATTATGTTTTTGTTATTTTCTTAATGATTAGGCCTTTGTTTTTATTTTATGAATGTGTAACAGAAGGATTATTTCTGCAATAGGTATTGTTTTCAGAAATATGCTGTTTATTACAATTAAAATTCAGTAAAAAAAATATTTACTTTAAAAGACTCCAAGTTTCATATTTTTATAATGTGTAAATAATATATTTTAAAATATTTTTATGTATCCTGAAATAATAACGAAAAGTAGCCTAAATCATTTACAAATTATCGCAAAGTATGATTTGCAAATATTGGAAATATAATAATACATGTATATTTCCAAAAGAAATCTCCAATTACATTTTCATATTGATCTTAAATTATAATTATAACAGCTTTGGAAAATATTTCAAAATAATATACTGTAGATTTTAGTTCCAATCTCGTAATATCGAGTGTTATGGCGAAATAAACCCACGTGATTCCACGACGCTGGCAAATAAGTTAAGCCTATATAACACTGCCCAGCCACAGTAAATCGCTTAATTGTTTAAGCGAGAAACGAAGCGAAACTGGCGGCTACGCGACGGTTGTTTGTTAATTTGTTATATAGTGTACAGCCATCGACGGGCCAATGTTAGCACAAGTGTGCTGTGAAACTGGGAGGTTACTGACACGGGGGCCCTATAAGGGGCCCGGAGGCCGGCTTTGGGTGGCCCAAATTCTGTGCCAATTATTGATTTTAGTTCCTTTTTTGCACACTTTTACTACACGGACGTAAACGGTTGACGTATCCGTGACGACGGAGTCGCTCCGTGTGTCAATTTCGATCCGGGTAAAAGCCGTCGATGGATTTGTATGCAATTTCGAGCGCTCGATTGTTCTAGTTAATTTGTTAAAAAGCAAATATTGTAAATGACTTTGTTGTTACATGTGTAACAGTACGAGGGCGTTGACCCTTCAATGCCAAGGACACAGTCTAGGTGCGTGACGTCACGTTTACACACTTCTCTTGTAATCCAAGTGAAAGATTTTTCAGTGCTATCGATTATACTTCCGAAACTGAAATGTATTACGAAATTCGATGTTATAGATTGTAAAACTATTTTGTAAAAAATATACTTTTAATGAATCCAAAAGTGAAATATTTATATTTGAGGCACTTCAATTAATTAGGCAATAAGTAAGAGAATGTATTTGGGTCAAGTATAAGCACGACAATCCTGCCCTATAACAAGTCGGCACCTTTATCATACGCAGTTATTCAGTTTACGTTTACAGTAGAACCTCGGTTAACCATACCTACTGTTAAAAATATATACAGTACGTAACACTTTCAGGTTCTCTGCTCTTAGAGCAACGTGAAAATACCTTTCTAATTTATAATTTCATTTATTCGTTCTATAATACAGTAGATGCCTCTTTTCGTATCCTTAATCATGTTCATTTGTTTCACCAGTTTAAAATAAGTTTCATGATTTTTTACTAGTTCGTATTACCCGAGTTTTCGATTATCCGGGGTATCCTAAATCCACATTATCGCGGTTAATCGAGGCTCTAGTGTACATAGCACAGACACAAACGCGTAGCTTTCAAATAATCAAGGTTTCAACTAACCGAAGTGTAGTCAACGTTCAAATGACCAAGATGCGTGACGTTCAACTAATCAAATCACACGACGGTTGTTGCGGGTAAAGGCTTTATCTATCCTGTAGAAATAAAAATGAACAAGATGGCGACAAAGGTAGGAATTAACGATTGGATGAGAAATAGTTCAAGGGTTGTACGTTATAGTGAAGAACTCCTCTGGCTTGGTCGTTATACCGATGTATCAAGGGGTAACAGTGAAATGTCTAACCTTCTAGTAAGGTATGGATGGGTTTACGAATGGTTAAAAGCAGGTAGGAGGGAAATGGATGGGGGAGATCTAAGTTAACCCTACTATCTAACAAGGTCAAAGAGAAATATCTACCCCTTTCTATAGTATAGGTATATACTAGAGGAGGCGGGTTTCTCCCTTTCTATAGTATAGGTATATATTAGGGGAGGCGGATTTAAAAAAATACATGAAATGAAGGGGCGTGGCTTCCATAAGAAGGTTTAAGGTAAATTAATTAGAACTTCACTGTGTCTAACAGACATCGAGCACAACAGCCATAACATTGTTGCTAGGTACTCTATGCTTATGGAGAGTCATGATTACTTATTCAGAATGCCGTCCTTTGGAAACGTGACGGAATGAAACTTCAGTGTTTTTACATTAAGCAATTTGAAAGGAGGCTATCGGCAAGAATGGGACCGGAGTAACGAAGGGATGGACAAAACTAGGTAGAGAAGCATTTACTTTGGGTTATGCACGGCAGTGACGATATACTTAGCGAATGAATGTTAACATATTTTTTTAACAAAAAGAATCTTGTTAAAGACATACCGATCCTCTCTGGAAGACTATCAACACAGAGCTTTCGTGAAACAATGAAGATGAAAACAAATGCAAGGTGTACGGAAAAAAGAACAGAATAAAGACAAAATGATCATACTAATTGTAATGAAACTGTGTTTATAATATACTTTCAGTAAAATAAGGAGTTAAAAAACGAAATTAAAAAAAAAAACATTATAGAACTTACAATTGTTTATACGTATTATCTTGGCAAAAAACTACTATTTACTGATTTATTCGGCAGACGGGTTTCACGCTAGGCCATTGTATTTTTCAATGCTGTGAATTACTGACGAGAGTATTGTCCGTGACTCGCACCATTGAAAAATGCACTGACCTAGTGCGAAACGCGTCTGCTGAATAAATCAGTAAGTAGTAGTTTTTTTGCCAAGATAATATAAACAAGGGTAATTTCTATAAAAACCTAAACACAAAAACTGCAAGTTATAAAAATGAAACAAAAGTGAGGTAGATATAAAACATAAAATAAATGTAAAAATTAAAAGAAACGACGGGAGAGAACGAAAGAAAGGAAAGAAATAAACAAGTTAAACGAAACAAAGAAAATTATACAAAGAAGTGAACGAATAAAAAAAGAAAGAGAAGAAATCAAACAATACATTAACACGAGAGAGAGAGAGGGAAAATGCAACGAAGTAGAGAAATAAAGCGAAATAAGTTAAATGAAACAAATATATAACAAGAAAGACACTAAGAAAATAAATATAATGAAGAATAGAATTGAAAATATTGAAATGAAACGAAACAAAGGAAAACAAAGAAAGACAATAAGAAAAGAAAGAAAGAAAAGAGTCGAGCACTAAACAAAGCATGTTATACTCTCCAAAAGCTTCCAATTCCAGTTAAGAAAGAACGCCGCATCCAACAGAAGCCGACAGGGTATTTAACGCCGGGATGACAACGACGACGGACAACGCGCCTCGACTTCCAAGAAGCCTCTACCTGACCCTAGACATCATCGGTTCCTCTTCAGTACTTCGTATCTTCATTAGTACGATCTAAAAGTCATCCAGCGGCCGTTAATTAGTGTAAGTAGACTTCGGTGGCTTAATTACCCAGCGGTGCAACTGAGGTGTGAAGTCTGTGCCATCATGGTACGCAGCCAGCCAGTTATGTAAAATAACTTTGCAAAGGTTTAGTGAACTTTGTATGAAAACTTCAGTCGCTATGTTACCCTGTTCTATCCGCCAGAGTAGAGTTTATACGGAGTTTGATTTTTATTGATTTTCATTTAATATATAATTGGTTCACACTCTCTTTATATGCATCTTGTTCTAATTTTCAATTCTTAATAAAATACTTTTTATTCATCCATTTGAGTTCAAAAATTCATCCATTTTTTTTTAATCTATAGTGGATGACACTTGATGTTAAAAAAGTTTTTTATTAAATTTAAAGAAGTAATTTTATTAATCACTTAAACAATAGTTTATAACTATCCGAACTTTAAATTTAGTAAATTTGTTAAAACTTACTGAGACAGAACGTTTTCGATCGCCATGTGCCGATCTTCATCAGTGTCTTCTGCTTGGGATGTTGGGTCAAACGGTGACGGTTCTAAAGGTAGGTTTTCGATAGTATCAAATAGTATGTGTGATTTGTATTGTGTTTGATCGTTTAATATGTTTGTACTTTGTGTTTTTGTGTGTCTGTAAACAATATGTGTGTAGAACAATATGAAATTTACAGACACACAAAAACACAAAGTACAAACATATTAAACGAACAAACACAATACAAATCACACATACTATTTGATACTATCGAAAACCTACCTTTAAAACAGTCACCGCTTGACCTAACATCTCCAAGCAGAAGACAGCGGCACATAGCGATCGAAAATGTTCTGTCTCAGTAAGTTTTAAAAAAATTACAAAATTTAAGGTTCGGATAGTCATAAACTATTGTTTAAGTGATTAATAAGATTCACCGAACGTAATGAACTACAAAATTCAAGAAGTAATTTTAGTTTTAAATGGGGGAAACAATTTTCACAAGAAGGGGCAACGTATGCAATATAGTTATTTCGTCCCATTTGGGTTAAAATAAGTGATAACATGATTTCACCAAAAGGCTAACTTTATGTTTTAGGTTATGTGGTAGAACAGGTGTTTAAACGCATAGGTTATGTTACTTTATTTATATTTATATTAATTGTAATTATTTAGTAAAAAATTTAATAATTTTCTTTTGTCCTGTGTAAGAATTGACGTTAAAACTTTTATTTATATTAATGACAAATAGTTCAAAATACATATTTGTAAATTTATGAAATTAGGTTAGTTTTCTTTGTTACTTATCAAAGTTAGTCACTCATTATCTATAATGGTTTTAAAAATATAATCTACATCAAATTGCAAGAAAATGACAGATCGCTACCAAGAAGCGGATTATGTTTTTATGGGGTGTGCATAATGAGTGCCAAGGATCGCAAGTTCGTAGAAGTTCCCCGTCAAGGAACCTCAGGGATGCTGCCAACTAAATTCTTATTATCCCAGAGTTGTCCAACAATGGTCGCCAACGTTTGTCGGCTACGCAGCTGCAGAATGATAAACCTTAATAACACATAATTATTAAACCTTTAAAAGATTTTATTACGTAAAAGCCTTTTTATTACACTTTAACGACTGCTATTACAGCTTGCAATTATTTGTTAAACCTCCTTATTTGTAAATATTTTGCACTTGATTGTAATGTATTCAATGCGTCGACACTACTTGTCAACTAGCTGTCCACTGCAGCTTTCTTATTCAAATGCTCTAAGAAAACCCGTGTTGAACATTCATTCTGTCATTACCTAACCTCAATTGTTTATTTTAAACATTGGGAACAACTACTTGTCTGAAGCAACAGCTGATTGTGCACAACGAACAATAGTGTGATCAGCTGATATTTTGAGCACATTTTCCTACTTCATTTCCTATTTATGTTAGTTCATACTCTCCTTATATATATATAGTTCAAATTTTCAATCTTTAATAAAATACTTCTTATTCATCCACTCATGTTCAAATACATTTTTTAAAAACTTGTAGTGGATCACACTTGATGTTAACATACTTTTTTCAAATAATAATTCATTATTTCATTTTAGTTTTACACGGGAGAAAAACTTTTCACAAAAGGGGCAAGGTATGCAATATATTTATTTCGTCCCATTTGGCTTAAAATAAGCGAAAACATATGATTTCATAACAGCTGATTTTATGTTATAGGTTACGAGGTAGAACAACTGTTTTAACGCATAGGTTATGTTACTTTATTTATATTAATTGTAATTATTTAATCACTTTAACATTAGTTTATTACTTCCGAACTTTAAATTTTGTAAATTTGTGAAAACGTACTGAGACAGAACGTTTAATTAAACGTGTAATTATTTAATAAAAAGTAACTCAATTAAAATTTTTCTTTGTTGACCTAAGTAGGAATTGGCGCACGATCTACTCTACTTCCGAAGTAATGCACACCACTTGGGTCTGGAGCTGTTTAGGCACTTATCTACTGGATACACTCTTGAAAAAGAAGAGTAAGCAAGGGTAGATGGAAATAGGTAGGAAAAATCCTGTGGGACTGGGGAAAGTTAGACAACACGAGCAAGTCACGTACCTGGAATAGACCTCCTCTCTGTTGGGGGTGGTAAAGAGGTATCTAACCGTCACACCTCCTTGTAAGTAGAAGGACGAGAAAAGTTGGATATAAGGAGACTAAGGAGAGGATAAGGGGATAGGGGGAAATATTGCATCGTGTAAGTAAACTACACTTGCTTTAAACCGGGTCAAGCGGGGTGTCTATTCACTAGGCTTGTGTGTGGGCCAGTACATAGCTGCCAGTAGATCTTTCTTTATAAAGATATTAAGAGGGGTGTCTATTCGCTAGGCTTGTGTGTGGGCCAGTACATAGCTGCCAGTAGATCATTCTTTATAAAGATATTAAGAGGGGTGTCTATTCGCTAGGCTTGTGTGTGGGCCAGTACATAGCTGCCAGTAGATCTTTCTTTATAAAGATATTAAGAGGGGTGTCTATTCGCTAGGCTTGTGTGTGGGCCAGTACATGGCTGCCAGTAGATCTTTCTTTATAAAGATATTAAGAGGGGTGTCTATTCGCTAGGCTTGTGTGTGGGCCAGTACATAGCTGCCAGTAGATCTTTCTTTATAAAGATATTAAGAGGGGTGTCTATTCGCTAGGCTTGTGTGTGGGCCAGTACATAGCTGCGAGTAGATCTTTCTTTATAAAGATATTAAGAGGGGTGTCTATTCGCTAGGCTTGTGTGTGGGCCAGTACATGGCTGCCAGTAGATCTTTCTTTATAAAGATATTAAGAGGGGTGTCTATTCGCTAGGCTTGTGTGTGGGCCAGTACATAGCTGCCAGTAGATCTTTCTTTATAAAGATATTAAGAGGGGTGTCTATTCGCTAGGCTTGTGTGTGGGCCAGTACATAGCTGCCAGTAGATCATTCTTTATAAAGATATTAAGAGGGGTGTCTATTCGCTAGGCTTGTGTGTGGGCCAGTACATAGCTGCCAGTAGATCTTTCTTTATAAAGATATTAAGAGGGGTGTCTATTCGCTAGGCTTGTGTGTGGGCCAGTACATAGCTGCCAGTAGATCTTTCTTTATAAAGATATTAAGAGGGGTGTCTATTCGCTAGGCTTGTGTGTGGGCCAGTACATAGCTACCAGTAGATCTTTCTTTATAAAGATATTAAGAGGGGTGTCTATTCGCTAGGCTTGTGTGTGGGCCAGTACTTAGCTGCCAGTAGATCTTTCTTTATAAAGATATTAAGAGGGGTGTCTTGTGGGCCAGTACATAGCTGCCAGTAGATCTTACTTTATAAAGATATTAAGAGGGGTGTCTATTCGCTAGGCTTGTGTGTGGGCCAGTACATAGCTGCCAGTAGATCTTTCTTTATAAAGATATTAAGAGGGGTGTCTATTCACTAGGCTTGTGTGTGGGCCAGTACATAGCTGCCAGTAGATCTTTCTTTATAAAGATATTAAGAGGGGTGTCTATTCACTAGGCTTGTGTGTGGGCCAGTACATAGCTGCCAGTAGATCTTTCTTTATAAAGATATTAAGAGGGGTGTCTATTCACTAGGCTTGTGTGTGGGCCAGTACATAGCTGCCAGTAGATCTTTCTTTATAAAGATATTAAGAGGGGTGTCTATTCACTAGGCTTGTGTGTGGGCCAGTACATAGCTGCCAATAGATCTTTCTTTATAAAGATATTAAGAGGGGTGTCTATTCACTAGGCTTGTGTGTGGGCCAGTACATAGCTGCCAGTAGATCTTTCTTTATAAAGATATTAAGAGGGGTGTCTATTCACTAGGCTTGTGTGTGGACCAGTACATAGCTGCCAGTAGATCTTTCTTTATAAAGATATTAAGAGGGGTGTCTATTCGCTAGGCTTGTGTGTGGGCCAGTACATAGCTGCCACTAGATCTTTCTTTATAAAGATATTAAGAGGGATGTCTATTCATTAGGCTTGTGTGTGGGCCAGTACATAGCTGCCAGTAGATCTTTCTTTATAAAGGTATTAAGAGGGGTGTCTATTCGCTAGGCTTGTGTGTGGGCCAGTACATAGCTGCCAGTAGATCTTTCTTTATAAAGGTATTAAGAGGGGTGTCTATTCGCTAGGCTTGTGTGTGGGCCAGTACATAGCTGCCAGTAGATCTTTCTTTATAAAGGTATTAAGAGGGGTGTCTATTCACTAGGCTTGTGTGTGGGCCAGTACATAGCTGCCAGTAGATCTTTCTTTATAAAGGTATTAAGAGGGGTGTCTATTCACTAGGCTTGTGTGTGGGCCAGTACATAGCTGCCAGTAGATCATTCTTTATAAAGATATTAAGAGGGGTGTCTATTCACTAGGCTTGTGTGTGGGCCAGTACATAGCTGCCAGTAGATCTTTTTTTATAAAGATATTAAGAGGGATGTCTATTCGCTAGGCTTGTGTGTGGGCCAGTACATAGCTGCCAGTAGATCTTTCTTTATAAATATATTAAGAGGGGTGTCTATTCGCTAGGCTTGTGTGTGGGCCAGTACATAGCTGCCAGTAGATCTTTCTTTATAAAGATATTAAGAGGGGTGTCTATTCGCTAGGCTTGTGTGTGGGCCAGTACATAGCTGCCAATAGATCTTTCTTTATAAAGATATTAAGAGGGGTGTCTATGCACTAGGCTTGTGTGTGGGCCAGTACATAGCTGCCAGTAGATCTTTCTTTATAAAGATATTAAGAGGGGTGTCTATTCGCTAGGCTTGTGTGTGGACCAGTACATAGCTGCCAGTAGATCTTTCTTTATAAAGATATTAAGAGGGGTGTCTATTCGCTAGGCTTGTGTGTGGGCCAGTACATAGCTGCCAGTAGATCTTTCTTTATAAAGATATTAAGAGGGGTGTATTCGCTAGGCTTGTGTGTGGGCCAGTACATAGCTGCCAGTAGATCTTTCTTTATAAAGATATTAAGAGGGGTGTCTATTCGCTAGGCTTGTGTGTAGGCCAGTACATGGCTGCCAGTAGATCTTTCTTTATAAAGATATTAAGAGGGGTGTCTATTCGCTAGGCTTGTGTGTGGGCCAGTACATGGCTGCCAGTAGATCTTTCTTTATAAAGATATTAAGAAGGGTGTATTCGCTAGGCTTGTGTGTGGGCCAGTACATGGCTGCCAGTAGATCTTTCTTTATAAAGATATTAAGAAGGGTGTATTCGCTAGGCTTGTGTGTGGGCCAGTACATAGCTGCCAGTAGATCTTTCTTTATAAAGATATTAAGAGGGGTGTCTATTCGCTAGGCTTGTGTGTGGGCCAGTACATGGCTGCCAGTAGATCTTTCTTTATAAAGATATTAAGAGGGGTGTTTATTCGCTAGGCTTGTGTGTGGACCAGTTCATAGCTGCCAGTAGATCTGTCTTTATAAAGATATTAAGAGGGGTGTCTATTCGCTAGGCTTGTGTGTGGGCCAGTACATGGCTGCCAGTAGATCTTTCTTTATAAAGATATTAAGAGTGATGTCTATTCGCTAGGCTTGTGTGTGGACCAGTACATAGCTGCCAGTAGATCTTTCTTTATAAAGATATTAAGAGGGGTGTCTATTCGCTAGGCTTGTGTGTCGGCCAGTACATAGCTGCCAGTAGATCTTTCTTTATAAAGATATTAAGAGGGGTGTCTATTCGCTAGGCTTGTGTGTGGACCAGTACATAGCTGCCAGTAGATCTTTCTTTATAAAGATATTAAGAGGGGTGTCTATTCGCTAGGCTTGTGTGTGGGCCAGTACATAGCTGCCAATAGATCTTTCTTTATAAAGATATTAAGAGGGGTGTCTATGCACTAGGCTTGTGTGTGGGACAGTACATAGCTGCCAGTAGATCTTTCTTTATAAAGATATTAAGAGGGGTGTCTATTCGCTAGGCTTGTGTGTGGACCAGTACATAGCT
Source organism: Prosapia bicincta (assembly GCA_036971475.1). Classification (NCBI taxonomy): domain Eukaryota; kingdom Metazoa; phylum Arthropoda; class Insecta; order Hemiptera; family Cercopidae; genus Prosapia; species Prosapia bicincta. The sequence goes on along the minus strand of JBAIZL010000011.1, from coordinate 14,537,368 downwards.
GCCAGTAGATCTTTCTTTATAAAGATATTAAGAGGGGTGTCTATTCGCTAGGCTTGTGTGTGGGCCAGTACATAGCTGCCAGTAGATCTTTCTTTATAAAGATATTAAGAGGGGTGTATTCGCTAGGCTTGTGTGTGGGCCAGTACATAGCTGCCAGTAGATCTTTCTTTATAAAGATATTAAGAGGGGTGTCTATTCGCTAGGCTTGTGTGTAGGCCAGTACATGGCTGCCAGTAGATCTTTCTTTATAAAGATATTAAGAGGGGTGTCTATTCGCTAGGCTTGTGTGTGGGCCAGTACATGGCTGCCAGTAGATCTTTCTTTATAAAGATATTAAGAAGGGTGTATTCGCTAGGCTTGTGTGTGGGCCAGTACATAGCTGCCAGTAGATCTTTCTTTATAAAGATATTAAGAGGGGTGTCTATTCGCTAGGCTTGTGTGTGGGCCAGTACATGGCTGCCAGTAGATCGTTCTTTATAAAGATATTAAGAGGGGTGTTTATTCGCTAGGCTTGTGTGTGGACCAGTTCATAGCTGCCAGTAGATCTGTCTTTATAAAGATATTAAGAGGGGTGTCTATTCGCTAGGCTTGTGTGTGGGCCAGTACATGGCTGCCAGTAGATCTTTCTTTATAAAGATATTAAGAGTGATGTCTATTCGCTAGGCTTGTGTGTAGGCCCAGTACATAGCTGCCAGTAGATCTTTCTTTATAAAGATATTAAGAGGGGTGTCTATTCGCTAGGCTTGTGTGTCGGCCAGTACATAGCTGCCAGTAGATCTTTCTTTATAAAGATATTAAGAGGGGTGTCTATTCGCTAGGCTTGTGTGTGGACCAGTACATAGCTGCCAGTAGATCTTTCTTTATAAAGATATTAAGAGAGATGGCTATTCGCTAGGCTTGTGTGTGGGCCAGTACATAGCTGCCAGTAGATCTTTCTTTATAAAGATATTAAGAGGGATGGCTATTCGCTAGGCTTGTGTGTGGGCCAGTACATAGCTGCCAGTAGATCTTTCTTTATAAAGATATTAAGAGGGATGGCTATTCGCTAGGCTTGTGTGTGGGCCAGTACATAGCTGCCAGTAGATCTTTCTTTATAAAGATATTAAGAGGGATGTCTATTCGCTAGGCGTGTGGGCCAGTACATAGCTGCCAATAGATCTTTCTTTATAAAGATATTAAGAGGGGTGTCTATTCGCTAGGCTTGTGTGTGGGCCAGTACATAGCTGCCAGTAGATCTTTCTTTATAAAGATATTAAGAGGGGTGTCTATTGGCTAGGCTTGTGTGTGGGCCAGTACATAGCTGCCAGTAGATCTTTCTTTATAAAGATATTAAGAGGGATGTCTATTCGCTAGGCTTGTGTGTGGGCCAGTACATAGCTGCCAGTAGATCTTTCTTTATAAAGATATTAAGAGGGGTGTCTATTCGCTAGGCGTGTGTGTGGGCCAGTACATAGCTGTCAGTAGATCTTTCTTTATAAAGATATTAAGAGGGGTGTCTATTCGCAAGGCTTGTGTGTGGGCCAGTACATAGCTGCCAGTAGATCTTTCTTTATAAAGATATTAAGAGTGGTGTCTATTCGCTAGGCTTGTGTGTGGACCATTACATAGCTGCCAGTAGATCTGTCTTTATAAAGATATTAAGAGGGGTGTCTATTCGCTAGGCTTGTGTGTGGGCCAGTACATAGCTGCCAGTAGATCTTTCTTTATAAAGATATTAAGAGGGGTGTCTATTCGCTAGGCTTGTGTGTGGGCCAGTACATAGCTGCCAGTAGATCTTTCTTTATAAAGATATTAAGAGGGATGGCTATTCGCTAGGCTTGTGTGTGGGCCAGTACATAGCTGCCAGTAGATCTTTCTTTATAAAGATATTAAGAGGGATGTCTATTCGCTAGGCTTGTGTGTGGACCAGTACATAGCTGCCAGTAGATCTTTCTTTATAAAGATATTAAGAGGGGTGTCTATTCGCTAGGCTTGTGTGTGGGCCAGAACATAGCTGCCAGTAGATCTTTCTTTATAAAGATATTAAGAGGGGTGTCTATTCACTAGGCTTGTATGTGGGCCAGTACATAGCTGCCAGTAGATCTTTCTTTATAAAGATATTAAGAGGGGTGTCTATTCACTAGGCTTGTGTGTGGGCCAGTACATAGCTGCCAGTAGATCTTTCTTTATAAAGATATTAAGAGGGGTGTCTATTCGCTAGGCTTGTGTGTGGACCAGTACATAGCTGCCAGTAGATCTTTCTTTATAAAGATATTAAGAGGGGTGTCTATTCGCTAGGCTTGTGTGTGGGCCAGTACATAGCTGCCAGTAGATCTTTCTTTATAAAGATATTAAGAGGGGTGTATTCGCTAGGCTTGTGTGTGGGCCAGTACATAGCTGCCAGTAGATCTTTCTTTATAAAGATATTAAGAGGGGTGTCTATTCGCTAGGCTTGTGTGTAGGCCAGTACATGGCTGCCAGTAGATCTTTCTTTATAAAGATATTAAGAGGGGTGTCTATTCGCTAGGCTTGTGTGTGGGCCAGTACATGGCTGCCAGTAGATCTTTCTTTATAAAGATATTAAGAAGGGTGTATTCGCTAGGCTTGTGTGTGGGCCAGTACATGGCTGCCAGTAGATCTTTCTTTATAAAGATATTAAGAAGGGTGTATTCGCTAGGCTTGTGTGTGGGCCAGTACATAGCTGCCAGTAGATCTTTCTTTATAAAGATATTAAGAGGGGTGTCTATTCGCTAGGCTTGTGTGTGGGCCAGTACATGGCTGCCAGTAGATCTTTCTTTATAAAGATATTAAGAGGGGTGTTTATTCGCTAGGCTTGTGTGTGGACCAGTTCATAGCTGCCAGTAGATCTGTCTTTATAAAGATATTAAGAGGGGTGTCTATTCGCTAGGCTTGTGTGTGGGCCAGTACATGGCTGCCAGTAGATCTTTCTTTATAAAGATATTAAGAGTGATGTCTATTCGCTAGGCTTGTGTGTGGACCAGTACATAGCTGCCAGTAGATCTTTCTTTATAAAGATATTAAGAGGGGTGTCTATTCGCTAGGCTTGTGTGTCGGCCAGTACATAGCTGCCAGTAGATCTTTCTTTATAAAGATATTAAGAGGGGTGTCTATTCGCTAGGCTTGTGTGTGGACCAGTACATAGCTGCCAGTAGATCTTTCTTTATAAAGATATTAAGAGGGGTGTCTATTCGCTAGGCTTGTGTGTGGGCCAGTACATAGCTGCCAATAGATCTTTCTTTATAAAGATATTAAGAGGGGTGTCTATGCACTAGGCTTGTGTGTGGGACAGTACATAGCTGCCAGTAGATCTTTCTTTATAAAGATATTAAGAGGGGTGTCTATTCGCTAGGCTTGTGTGTGGACCAGTACATAGCTGCCAGTAGATCTTTCTTTATAAAGATATTAAGAGGGGTGTCTATTCGCTAGGCTTGTGTGTGGGCCAGTACATAGCTGCCAGTAGATCTTTCTTTATAAAGATATTAAGAGGGGTGTATTCGCTAGGCTTGTGTGTGGGCCAGTACATAGCTGCCAGTAGATCTTTCTTTATAAAGATATTAAGAGGGGTGTCTATTCGCTAGGCTTGTGTGTAGGCCAGTACATGGCTGCCAGTAGATCTTTCTTTATAAAGATATTAAGAGGGGTGTCTATTCGCTAGGCTTGTGTGTGGGCCAGTACATGGCTGCCAGTAGATCTTTCTTTATAAAGATATTAAGAAGGGTGTATTCGCTAGGCTTGTGTGTGGGCCAGTACATAGCTGCCAGTAGATCTTTCTTTATAAAGATATTAAGAGGGGTGTCTATTCGCTAGGCTTGTGTGTGGGCCAGTACATGGCTGCCAGTAGATCGTTCTTTATAAAGATATTAAGAGGGGTGTTTATTCGCTAGGCTTGTGTGTGGACCAGTTCATAGCTGCCAGTAGATCTGTCTTTATAAAGATATTAAGAGGGGTGTCTATTCGCTAGGCTTGTGTGTGGGCCAGTACATGGCTGCCAGTAGATCTTTCTTTATAAAGATATTAAGAGTGATGTCTATTCGCTAGGCTTGTGTGTAGGCCCAGTACATAGCTGCCAGTAGATCTTTCTTTATAAAGATATTAAGAGGGGTGTCTATTCGCTAGGCTTGTGTGTCGGCCAGTACATAGCTGCCAGTAGATCTTTCTTTATAAAGATATTAAGAGGGGTGTCTATTCGCTAGGCTTGTGTGTGGACCAGTACATAGCTGCCAGTAGATCTTTCTTTATAAAGATATTAAGAGAGATGGCTATTCGCTAGGCTTGTGTGTGGGCCAGTACATAGCTGCCAGTAGATCTTTCTTTATAAAGATATTAAGAGGGATGGCTATTCGCTAGGCTTGTGTGTGGGCCAGTACATAGCTGCCAGTAGATCTTTCTTTATAAAGATATTAAGAGGGATGGCTATTCGCTAGGCTTGTGTGTGGGCCAGTACATAGCTGCCAGTAGATCTTTCTTTATAAAGATATTAAGAGGGATGTCTATTCGCTAGGCGTGTGGGCCAGTACATAGCTGCCAATAGATCTTTCTTTATAAAGATATTAAGAGGGGTGTCTATTCGCTAGGCTTGTGTGTGGGCCAGTACATAGCTGCCAGTAGATCTTTCTTTATAAAGATATTAAGAGGGGTGTCTATTGGCTAGGCTTGTGTGTGGGCCAGTACATAGCTGCCAGTAGATCTTTCTTTATAAAGATATTAAGAGGGATGTCTATTCGCTAGGCTTGTGTGTGGGCCAGTACATAGCTGCCAGTAGATCTTTCTTTATAAAGATATTAAGAGGGGTGTCTATTCGCTAGGCGTGTGTGTGGGCCAGTACATAGCTGTCAGTAGATCTTTCTTTATAAAGATATTAAGAGGGGTGTCTATTCGCAAGGCTTGTGTGTGGGCCAGTACATAGCTGCCAGTAGATCTTTCTTTATAAAGATATTAAGAGTGGTGTCTATTCGCTAGGCTTGTGTGTGGACCATTACATAGCTGCCAGTAGATCTGTCTTTATAAAGATATTAAGAGGGGTGTCTATTCGCTAGGCTTGTGTGTGGGCCAGTACATAGCTGCCAGTAGATCTTTCTTTATAAAGATATTAAGAGGGGTGTCTATTCGCTAGGCTTGTGTGTGGGCCAGTACATAGCTGCCAGTAGATCTTTCTTTATAAAGATATTAAGAGGGATGGCTATTCGCTAGGCTTGTGTGTGGGCCAGTACATAGCTGCCAGTAGATCTTTCTTTATAAAGATATTAAGAGGGATGTCTATTCGCTAGGCTTGTGTGTGGACCAGTACATAGCTGCCAGTAGATCTTTCTTTATAAAGATATTAAGAGGGGTGTCTATTCGCTAGGCTTGTGTGTGGGCCAGAACATAGCTGCCAGTAGATCTTTCTTTATAAAGATATTAAGAGGGGTGTCTATTCACTAGGCTTGTATGTGGGCCAGTACATAGCTGCCAGTAGATCTTTCTTTATAAAGATATTAAGAGGGGTGTCTATTCACTAGGCTTGTGTGTGGGCCAGTACATAGCTGCCAGTAGATCTTTCTTTATAAAGATATTAAGAGGGGTGTCTATTCGCTAGGCTTGTGTGTAGGCCAGTACATAGCTGCCAGTAGATCTTTCTTTATAAAGATATTAAGAGGGGTGTCTATTCACTAGGCTTGTGTGTGGGCCAGTACATAGCTGCCAATAGATCTTTCTTTATAAAGATATTAAGAGGGGTGTCTATTCGCTAGGCTTGTGTGTGGGCCAGTACATAGCTGCCAGTAGATCTTTCTTTATAAAGATATTAAGAGGGGTGTCTATTCGCTAGGCTTGTGTGTGGGCCAGTACATAGCTGCCAGTAGATCTTTCTTTATAAAGATATTAAGAGGGATGTCTATTCGCTAGGCTTGTGTGTGGGCCAGTACATAGCTGCCAGTAGATCATTCTTTATAAAGATATTAAGAGGGGTGTCTATTCGCTAGGCGTGTGTGTGGGCCAGTACATAGCTGTCAGTAGATCTTTCTTTATAAAGATATTAAGAGGGGTGTCTATTCGCAAGGCTTGTGTGTGGGCCAGTACATAGCTGTCTGTAGATCTTTCTTTATAAAGATATTAAGAGGGGTGTCTATTCGCTAGGCTTGTGTGTGGACCAGTACATAGCTGCCAGTAGATCTGTCTTTATAAAGATATTAAGAGGGGTGTCTATTCGCTAGGCTTGTGTGTGGGCCAGTACATAGCTGCCAGTAGATCTTTCTTTATAAAGATATTAAGAGGGGTGTCTATTCGCTAGGCTTGTGTGTGGGCCAGTACATAGCTGCCAGTAGATCTTTCTTTATAAAGATATTAAGAGGGATGGCTATTCGCTAGGCTTGTGTGTGGGCCAGTACATAGCTGCCAGTAGATCTTTCTTTATAAAGATATTAAGAGGGATGTCTATTCACTAGGCTTGTGTGTGGGCCAGTACATAGCTGCCAGTAGATCTTTCTTTATAAAGATATTAAGAGGGATGGCTATTCGCTAGGCTTGTGTGTGGGCCAGTACATAGCTGCCAGTAAATCTTTCTTTATATAGATGTTCTAGTTATGATTTTTCCCCGTGATGTTTAACATCTGGAAGGATCCGAATTCATAAACACCGGAACCATAACTCGCCTAGTTAACTGTAGCTGCACTCCAGGGTGCTCAGCAGCCTGACAGCACAGTGTAGCACTTTGATGTCGCAAGAATAATAACAGACTGCGTAATTAATAGACAACGCGTTACTCTCCTTTGCTGAGAACTTCGCCCTCGCTGCCGAATCTGTCACTGCGCCCCGCCCCGGACAAAATGCCGCCAAATTACACAACCCTCGGTTATAAATTAGTCAATCAATGTACACGAGGGTGAAGATTACCTGCCCGGTGACGTCTCTGGCTGTGTACGGGTTTTACAAGGTGCTCGTCAGAAGCTCTCAAAGAGTACAGCACGCAACTGCTTAGACACCTTTCTGAAATGTCTTCTATCACTCCATGTACGGGCTTAGTAACCAAAATGTGTTCTAGATAGATCTATACCTTCTCCCCTAATCATAAGATGGGATTCTTTTATTTTTCAATTTCTTCTGTTAGTCAATTTCTTCTGTTAGTTCACACTCTATATACGAGTACATCTTGTTCATATTTTCAATCGTTAATAAAATATTTTTATCCATCCACTCAAGTTCAAATACATTTTTTTAAACTTGTAGTGGATAATACTTGATGTTAATACAGTTTTTTTTTTCAAATACAAGTATTAATTCATTAATTGAATTTAATGAATTAATTTTAGTTTTGTATATGAGAAAAACTATTCACATAAAAAGCAAGGTATGCAATATAGTTATTTCGTCCCATTTTATGATTTTATAAAACAGCTGATTTTATGTTATAGGTTATGAGGTAGAACAGCTGTTTTAACGCATTGGTTATGTTACGTTATTTATAACAATTGTAATTATTTAATAAAAAGTAGCTACAAGAAAATTGTTCTTAGTTGTCCCAAGTAGGAACTGACTTTGAATTTTTTGTCTCCATAATTACTTGTCTTTACTAATCACAGTACAGCCTAGATTATGCGAGATAATGTAGAGCGACGTTGGACAGTAAAAAACACGGAATTTTGACACAAAATTCAAAGTGGTTTCCTTTGATAAACCGTTGAAATGAATGAACCGTGGTGAAAGATGTAAACGAGCATCAAATCCGCTCTTAGTTTCGCCAGACCTGTCCTCTACCTGAGAGATACCTAACATTTACTCATAACGTGTTCGTAGCCGTGCTGTTAAAGTTCCTCATCTGAAAGAGGCATTAAAGTTACACTCATGTAACCCAACTGTAGTGTTACACCACCACCAACTGTGCTACCAAACTTATATTAAAAGTAACTATTATAACTAACTCAAAATTTAAAGCTTCCCTTATTGTCCTTAATAAGAAAATAGTTGAAAGAATATTTTGAAAAATAAAATATTTATTCTTAACTTGGAATAATAATAATATTTATTATTATAAATAATATATTACCTTCATAGTCTATCATCTTTAAAGTATACTACATGATGACTTTAATGCAATTATAAAAAATTTAGAAATAATACCATATCTCAGCTGCTACTATAGCGTATAGGAAACTTCAAACTTGTAATATACAATAGAGCCTCGATTATCCGAGACTAGACTAACCGAGTTCCGGATTAACCGATCTAGTGAACAAATGTATACAATACATATACGTTTTGACGCTAGGAATGGTCCTTCATTTATTCGTAACGACACTTCTGCGGTTACTTCAAGAAATAACGTTTTTAACCGGAACATCTTTTTCATTTTGTACATTTATGTAATTTTATTTGCACGGCCTTTTTTCATTTAATACAATAGACGCCTTGTTCACAACTTTGTCCAAGATTTTATTCATTTCACTGATTTAACGTTTTCACGTTGAACTAGAGTCGTTAGTTTCAAGTTTCTAAGTAAATTTCAAGAGTTGATAATCCGAGTTTTTTATTATCAGAGATACCCTCAGTCCATATTCGGATAAACGAGATTTTAGTGTAACTAAATCCACTTCGTATGTCTGTGTTACAGTACAAGTCGTCACCCTGTAGAGGCTATGTTTCAGAAAACCGCCTAATCACCTTAAATTCTCAGGGAATTAAAAAAATCCCCTCTTAGACTCCCAATGTAACCCTACCCAGATTCAGGTTTTCGAAACAAAACCTTATTTATAATTCGTGCTTATCGGGTTGTAAAAGTTTTTTTTATTATTTCCTAAACGCGAACCAAAACGGAATCAGTTAACGGCCGGGGTAACGCCATCTGCCCTCCGACACTGACTTCAACCCGGATGCGCATCTAATGAGTAACACAGGCGGGCAAATGAAGATGTAATCTTGGCAGAGAAGTGCATCCCGCGGCACCTGCTCGCCCATCTGTCCCTGCAGGTGTTTTTGCCAGGTACCGCCGAGCCGATTGTTTGTTTTACACTCTGCGGATAATCCAATAGGTTGGCTTTTGCGTTTCGCGGAGAACCTCTGCTACTGGGGCAGCAATAAACGGCAAAGCAGACGTTACCGACAATGGAAATACGGTCTAACACAATGTGACGTACGGTAAAAACCACGACGTACAAGAAATGTTAACAAACACGACACGAAGTAAAAAATGTAATCATCATATATTGTGTTTAATACTGCTGACAACCTTTTTTAAAGTTTTACAACCCTATAGACATGAGTTAGCATTCACACACACACACACACACACACACACACACACACACACACACACACACACACACACACACACACACACACACACACACACACACTGCGACGGGCTGGGAGACCGTCGCAAGTGGGAAATAAGTAATTTCCTGTTTTTTAGAAATAAAGCTGTTTTTAAAATAATCAAGTAGGGAATTATACAATTAATAAAGAGGGAAAAATTAAATAAAACAGTAAATAGAATAGTTAAGCTAAATTAAAGAATGTTATAAAATAAATTTGTAATAACTAACTAAATTTGAACATCGAGAGTGAAGCGAAAAAATTCTAAGTGCCTAAAAAAGCTATTTTTCGAACCAAACCACGTAGAACTTTCATCGACATTTTAAAAGAACCACAATAACCTAGAATGAACATTAGAGAAAACAGAATTCAAAAAACTTAAGAAACAAAAAAGTTACAGCCGTTTAAATAAAATAGACATTTTTCAGTGTTCTAAAATTAATTATCAAACTATGCAAGCTAAAACAGTTTCGTTGCCCGACTTGCCTGTACAAGGAATAAATCGAGCGATAGCAAACTTTGCAGGCGGGGTGCGGTAGGTTAAATTCACCGCTATATATACTTGGTCTCTAAGCCTTTAGAGACAGTCTGTAATAATTTTTTAACACGAGGTGCCGCGGGACGCTATGCTGGACCGCGAGTAGAAACCGTCAGCAGGCCAGATGGACCATAACCTCAGCGCTTTCGACATCCAGGACCACCAAGGATGAAGGCTCCAGACTCAGCCTCCAGGACGCTCGAATAGAGGGAAACCACCACCGACGAACCAGGGATGGCGACTTCCGGTGTCCAAGGACCAGGGAATCCAGACGAGGGACCCCGAGGACCGGCAGGAACATCTTTGGCAAGTCATTTTCTTTATTCGATACCGTCACGTCAAATTTAGTTAGTTAATTTTATTAAATTCAAACAAATCTGCAAGCTTAAAACAATGACTTCACTCTTTATAAAATTTTAATAAATTGTATGCTAAGTAAATGAATTTATGTGTTCAGAATATCTAAAATAATGAATATTAAAATTACAAAAGGTTTTTGGCTATAAGCCGTTTATTTAAAGGAAATGAGAAATTCTCGAATATTATAAATTTAAAAATTAAAGGTCATAAAATATGAATTTACCAATTCCATATAGGAGATAAAATATTATTATGTGTAATTTTGAAAATAATTTTATGTTATGTCTATGTAATAAATCTATATGCAAAGTATAATTTTTTAAAGCATAAGAAACAAGAAGTAACTCAGTGAATTGTTTTGCTAATATAATTGTGTAATACTTTAAAGGATAAATTTTCTTTTTTATTTCAATAAATAGAGTTAAATATGTCATAAAAATCAAGATTATTTGCATTCCATCCTGTGTCAAATAACCAATAAAAACTGTTTAGCTTTTTCCAACTAATATAAAAATGATTATTAAATCAATAAACAAATTGAATTAAATTTCATTAAATGGCAATAGATAAAGCCTAATGTTTTAAAGAGTTTCTCTCTACTAATTTCATGAGCTAGTCTAAAGATTAGTTGGTTTTTTGTGTAAAAGTCCAGAGATTTATCTACTGGCAGATTGTGTTTAGGAGGACACAGGAGCCTTTTAAAGTAGGTATTTTTAAACACAATCATATTTTGCACGTTCCCTTGCTGTTTCTGCAGATCATCATCAGGTGGTAAGACTCTGTGTTTATTATGTGTATTATTCTAAATGTGTTTCTTTCCAGCTGACTATTAATTTGACATGTGTGACTATACTTAGACCATACACAATTGATAAACTTATTTAGGAGTGTTTATATGTATTTTAAAAAGTAGTCAGCGGGAATAGGCTTGTTGTGGGTTTGGCCCTACGAGCAGGAAACATACACTTAACTCTGGGAGTTTAGCACGGTTTTACCAGCAGGGTGATAGGCAGATTTTTGGTTGTTTATAAATATGTTTTTCTTGTAAACAATTAAATTTTAGTATTCTGCAAGAAAGGATTTAAACAACACAACAAAACGACCGCGTGGAGCTGCGGTGGTAGGGACGGTGCAGGTGGGGGGACGTTGCAGAATTGGCGCCCGAACTGGGACTTTGAACAGGTTCCCTATATCAAAATTGAATAGTTAAATAATAGAAATAAATCGAGATAGCTTAAATAAATGAAGTCAGGATGTTTTAAATAAAGCAATTAAATTTTTAAATAATAATATAAATTGAACAAATCCAAGAGCGTACAAATAAAATAAATAAATAAATAAATTTGAATAAAAATTTAGTCGAAAGAGCGGGTAGGAACCATCTGGCCTAAACCAAATCAAAAAGAAAGAAATAAGGGAATAAATAATTAATTGAATATTAAATAGTAAATCAAAATGTCAAAACCCGAGATAGATAAATTGATGGCCTTTTTCAAGGCAAAGGAGGAAAAAGACAAAGAAGAGCGAGAGAAAGAGAAGGCGGAAGCGAAACGATTGAGAGAGGAAGAGAGACAATTGAGGGAGAAAGAGAGGGAGGAAGCAGAACAAAGGGCGAAGGAGAGAGATGAAAAAGAAAAACGATTGAGAGAGGAAGCAGAACAAAGGGCGAAGGAGAGAGAGGACAAAGAAAAACAATGGAGAGAGGAAGAGAAACAATTGAGAGAGAAAGAGAAGGCGGAAGAGAAACGATTGAGAGAGGAAGAGAGGGAGGAAGCAAAACAGAGAGAGAAGGAAAGAGAAGACAAAGAAAAACAAAAGGAGAAGGGGAGAGAGGACAGAGAAAAACAATGGAGGGAGGAAGAGAAAATGGAAAGACGACATTTATGGGAGGCTTTCCAGTCAAAATTCGAGGACTATCAAAAAGAAAATGAGACTAAGACAAGTCATATATATGAAAAGTTAAGCGAACATGAGACAGAAATTGAGAGACTAAAAACTAAAACGGAAACAAAAACGGCTAAATTAAACGAGAAAGTACAGGATATCCAAGAGGACATTAAATCGGTAAAGCAACAAGTTGCAAAGGTAAAGCAAACAGCTGGAGCGGGAATAGTAACACAAGTTTGCTTACCAAGGGTAATAGACAGGAACGGGGAGGCTACGTACCGTAGGATTGAGTTCTGGGGGAATGACAAGGAAGATCCAATGACATTCCTAGGGGAAATAGAAGATCTATTTTCTGAAATACAATACTATGGACGAGACTGCAAAATTAAGAATTGTAGAGCGATATTTGAAAGGGGCAGCGGATGCATGGTGGAAAGCCATAAAGAACAATACAGAAACTTATTCTGAATTCAGGCAGGAATTCACGGAGCATTTCTGAAGTTATCGCCAGCAGGATCGGGGGACGTTGCAACACACACACACACACACACACACACACACACACACACACACACACACACACACACACACACACACACACACACACACACACACACACACACACACAAACAGAGAGAGAGAGAGAGAGAGAGAGAGAGATGTTTATATTGCGTTACAAACAGGATTATGGTGGGGGCATAAAATCACATACCCTGGGGGAAATGACGCATTCAGCGTGCCATTTTTGAGATAAACATACCCTCTACCGAGGTCATAAAACTTTGTTTAAAGTTGCACAATGTTTGCTACTATCGATTATAAACGATAATTGTAAATAGGCTGTATACTCAAGTTTAGATATTAATAAAAGACGGTTGATGTGTAAGTAAATAACATGTATTCTAGTTCGCCATCTTCATCTACACTGCACGCAGTATGATTTTCCCGATGAAGATGACAAACTAGCTGTTCAAACGTCACCGTTATTTTGTAAATGTTATAACATAATAATTGTCATAACATATTTATAAATGTTATTGTCTCATACATGAACCGTCTTTTATTATAACTCTGCACGGTAATTAAGGTGGCCAGTGACATAAGACTCGCAAGTACAGTCACAACCCTGAGGTAGGGTCATTCACTATCACAGGCCATTGTGATTTGCCGTGTTCCCTTCGAAGGTTGTTTTTATCTGTGCTTCGACCGTGGATACACTCACTGGAATCAGGGGTCGATGAACAGTTTTTCACCCCTACATGCCACGGGATTCCCTTCTCGTTTATCAACCATCCGCTTTTATTTATACTGGCGAGAATCTCTCGGATTCGCGGGGTAGCCTACCTATAAGGGAGTTACCAGCAAGTGCTATTATTAACGATTAAGAGTCATTGAAAAGTACCGTTCGATTTTGACCGCCTAGGATCTGTTGTTTGAATAACTTGTCCGCAGAAATACCTGTAAGCAACAGTCCCTGTTCCTGTGTCACCGCTCTCAAGGTCCCTGTTCCTGTGTCACCGACCCTTAGGTAAGGCCACCCGGGAGTGGATAAAAGTCCCATCGCACTGACCGAGCTGATACAGAGGTACGGAAACCTGGCGATTCGGAAAGTTCTACTGGTCCCGAGTAGTTCTGGAAAAGCGGTCGAACCGCTGTCCCTGTTTGGAGTTCGTCTCGGTGATGAGTCTAGGCCTTACAGCAAGGTCCATAACTCTCACATACTGGTACCACGGTCCCTGGTACCAAACCCTCGGGACTGGAGTCACGAGTTTGAGGCTCGATTCGTGGGGGTAGCGGTTTCACACAATATTCTGAAGATGAACCCCACATGAATGATCTATCTAAGTGTTCTTTGGCAAAGGAGGTGGAGTCGGAAGACAGGTACTCCTTTGCCACACTCTTCTGTCTTCACCATATTTCTATTTATTAACATTTTTCATACACACTGCCGCATGTTCTTATGTTACCATTAAGCCGTTGGTAATTCCAAGCCGTTAATCGTTACGGACACAGCGTGCGCATTGCTTCTACGGATGGTAATCTCAGTTCTTCAGTACCCGTAACATTTTAGGTGACGACTGGTCAAAAAGATCCAGCTTCTTTATAGCCTACGGTTAATATAAGCTGCCTTTCCGAGACTGTTCGATTTCTAACCTGCCGGAACATCTCTGATCTCAACTCAGAGCTGCCCAGATACACTGTGAGAAATGTAATCTACATTCCTGTTCCTCGACATGGTCACAGTGATACCATAATTACATCACTGCCGTCAAATATAGTAAGTGTAAAATTATAGCGAAGTGGACGCGCGATCAGAGATGAAGCATTAGCTTGCAGAAGTTCTCTAAGTGAACCACTTGTAATGGGGTAATTATAAAATCACGCCATTCCCAGCATGCAAGTCTCTGCCGGATCGCATAAATAGTTGCGGCTATTTTAAACTTTTATTCGTTTCTAGTAAAATTTATTCTTTATTTTTCTAGGACGAGAAAATAAAAATAATTGTCTGAAAATTACTTAAAATTAAAACAATAAAAACACAAGCAAAACTAATATATAAAAACAAAGATTCTCTTTGATCCTTTAACCAAAGGTTTCTGATCCTTCTGATTCTCCTCTTTAGACAACGAAGCAGAAAAATATTTTTTCAAGGAAAGTAAATTCTTGTCAACTTGTTTACTTCAGAAGGTTGATAGCCGCGATACTCAATGTAACTCTGGCAGCCCACTCCTATATAAACCTGAAGATGTCGTTCTATCAATCTCTAAAATCATTTTTCAAAAATTACCTTTTTTTCAGTGTCCTCGGAATATTAAAATAATAAAAAACAGAAAATATATTTAAAAAAAACTTGTTTTGAATTTTTTAATCATCAGAAGGGCCTTACCTTCCCTGCGTAGTAAAGGATAAACCTTTTCAATCAAGATGTTCCTTAGACTGAAGTCCCGATGCCCCTAGGCTGGTTCTATCCCACTCAGATCCAGGCGATATTGCGGGCACTAAATAAAATTATAGTTGCTACTACAAAGTGACCGATCACTATCACAGCCAACCCACTAAGATGTGACGGTGACGCAATTGTGATTTTCCGCCCATCTGCTACAAGCTAAGAACTGATTTGAGGTATTTGCCATCTGACATGCTTCTTGACTAAGTACGCTTTATGACTACTCTGACCACTCAAACAGTACCTCTCAGACAATACAGGGAAACACATCAAAGCCTAAATTTATATAACTTATACAGTTTTGTAAAAACGGATAAAGGATATATTGCAAAAAAAATTGATAGGAAATGAAGTCATAACACAGACATCACAATAAAGACAACAACAAGTAATTAGCCTACTATGGGTGAAATTAGAAAAATATTTAAAAAAAAAACAAACATTTGTTTTTATTGAGGGATGTAGAAGGGATGGTAAAACCAGGTAGGGACGTAATTCCCACTAGTCTAGTATGGTAAAATAAAGTTTTCAGACTAGCATCTCCATATTCTCTGCCGGGATCATTAATGGCATACTCTCTGCCGGGGCCACGTAGGACCTACTCTCTGGTGGCGTTAAGTAGAACTTACTCTCTGCCGGGGCCACGTAGGACCTACTCCCTGGTGCAGTTAAGTAGGACCTACTCTCTGTCGGGGCCAAGTAGGACCTACTCTTCGCCGGGGCCACGTAAGACCTAATCTCTGCCGGGGCCACGTAGGACCTACTCTCTGATGGCGTTAAGTAGGACCTACTCTCTGCCGGGGCCACGTAGGACCTACTCTCTGGTGGCGTTAAGTAGAACTTACTCTCTGCCGGGGCCACGTAGGACCTACTCCCTGGTGCAGTTAAGTAGGACCTACTCTCTGTCGGGGCCAAGTAGGACCTACTCTTCGCCGGGGCCACGTAGGACCTACTCTCTGGTGGCGTTAAGTAGAACTTACTCTCTGCCGGGGCCACGTAGGACCTACTCTCTGGTGGCGTTAAGTAGAACTTACTCTCTGCCGGGGCCACGTAGGACCTACTCCCTGGTGCAGTTAAGTAGGACCTATTCTCTGTCGGGGCCAAGTAGGACCTACTCTTCGCCGGGGCCACGTAAGACCTAATCTCTGCCGGGGCCACGTAGGACCTACTCTCTGATGGCGTTAAGTAGGACCTACTCTCTATCGGGGCCACGTAGGAACTACTCTCTGATGGCGTTAAGTAGGACCTACTCTCTGCCGGGGCCACGTAGGACCTACTCTCTGGTGGCGTTAAGTAGAACTTACTCTCTGCCGGGGCCACGTAGGACCTACTCCCCGGTGCCGTTAAGTAGGACTTACTCTCTGTCGGGGCCAAGTAGGACCTACTCTTTGCCGGGGCCACGTAGGACCTAATCTCTGCCGGGGCCACGTAGGACCTACTCTCTGATGGCGTTAAGTAGGACCTAATCTCTGCCGGGGCCACGTAGGACCTACTCTCTGATGGCGTTAAGTAGGACCTACTCTCTGATGGCGTTAAGTAGGACCTACTCTCTCTCGGGGCCAAGTAGGACCTACTCTGCCGGGGCCACGTAGGACCTAATCTCTGCCGGAGCCACGTAGGACACACTCTCTACTGAGGTTAAGTAGAACCTACTCTTTGCCGGGGCCACCTAAGGCCTACTCTTTGATGAGGTTACGTAGGACCTACTCTCTTCCGGGATCATGTAGGATGATCCTACATCACTAGCCTCTGGTGAAGTTAAGTAGGGTCTATTCTCTCCCGAGAGCATGTGGAAATGACTACACGTTAACGCTTAAGGAATGGAGAAAACATTAAAAGTTAGACTTAAAGAAATGTTTAGTTTTATTAAATGCATCCGTTTGCAAACTTCAACTACGACCCAATCCCTCAAAATCAATATCATTAAACGTGGACGTATCGGACAGGTTGCTCTCTACGATCAGATGAATACCTCCGAATAAATCTGTCCTGCCGTGATCATAACCCGAGTTGAGCGACACGAAGCGGCAAATTGTGAAAACTCCAGTTTCTCGAGGCGCTGCAGTTCCCGCGCTGGCCTTGCACACGTCACGCCATGACCGCCCGCTAGACCGGGACCACTCTGCGCCTTCCTTCCTCTTTCAAATGCGTTTAAAATTGATACATACACTTTGGCAGAAACTCCAATCTAAATTCCATTAGCAGTAATTGTTTAAGGACGGGGCACGTAAGGCAGGCAAGCTATAATGAATACCCCGATCATACTAATAACAAGTCCTTGCTACGGGCCGAGCACAACCACATACCCCCAGTTACGATTTTACAATACATCCACGTTTTTATCTCGTTAGTTGTATTTTAGAGAAATTCCAAAACAGTAGTAGGCTACTAACGTTTCATTACGTTTCCATTTAAAATAAACATAAAAAATACAGGCACGTTACAAATGCAGTCAAACTTTGCATAGATCCTGAGGCAGATTCCTTAGCACTCCACATAGATACTAGGAGGGTTTAGCACTTCCTGGGGGAAGGTAACTCTCCACATAGAACTTAAGGAAACTTAGGACTCCCCACAGAACCTAAGGGAGGTTAGCACTTCACACAGACACTGAGGGGGTTTTCATACAGATCCTGAGGGGACGTAAACCTTCACATAGAACATAATGAAACCTAGGACTCCACACAGAGCCTAAGGGAGGTTAGCACTCCACACAGACAATGAGGAGGTTTAGCACTTCATACAGATCCTGAGGGAAGGTAACCCTCCACATATTACGTAAAGGTGGTTAGCACTTCATATAAAACCTGAAGGAGGGTAGAACTCCACAAAGAACTAAACAAAGAGTAGAATTCCACATTTGAGGGAGGGTAGCACTCCTCAAAAATCTTGAGGGAGGGTAACACCACTCATCGTATTTAATGAGGCAGATAGAACTCCTCATAAATCTTGAGTGAGGGAAGCAATCCTCATAAATCCTGAGTGAGGGTAGCACTCCTCGTATTTTACTAAGGCAGATACCACTCCTCATAAATCCTGAGCGAGGGTAGCACTCCTCATAAATCCTGAGTGAGGGTAGCACTCCTCGTATTTTACTAAGGCAGATACCACTCCTCATAAATCCTGAGTGAGGGTAGCACTCCTCGTATTTTACTAAGGCAGATACCACTCCTCATAAATCCTGAGCGAGGGTAGCACTCCTCATAAATCCTGAGTGAGGGTAGCACTCCTCGTATTTTACTAAGGCAGATACCATTCCTCATAAATCCTGAGTGAGGGTAGCATTCATCGTATTTAGGCAGATAGCACTCCTCATAAATCCTGAGTGAGGGTAGCACTCATCGTATTTGGTAAGGCAGATACCACTCCTCATAAATCCTGAGTGAGGGTAGCACTCCTCTTATTTTACTAAGGCATTTACCACTCCTCATAAATCCTGAGTGAGGGTAGTACTCATCGTATTTAGGCAGATAGCACTCCTCATAAATCGTGAGTGAGGGGAGCACTCCTCATAAATACTGAGTGAGGGTAACAATCCTCGTATTTACTGAGACAGATAGCACTCCTCGTAAAACCTGAATATGTACTCCATACATATTCTGAGGTACGATACAGAACAAAAACATGAAAAAAGGTTTACTTCTGGAGGTCGAGGATCGTTTTCCCCAATTCCTAGTAACAAGAAATCAAAATGGGCTTTCCTTGGACCTAATTTTACTTTTCTTGCCAAAGAAGACAGGTGTCTCAGTTCGTTGTTCGGAGTCAAGAAGCAGTGAGTACTTTTCATGAGGCATGTGATGTTACTACTTGTATCATACCATTGAGAAGTGACTAAGACATGTAAGCCATGACTCTATGTCACTACCCCTACTCTAATCCAACCTGGAACTGGCTTCCACTATCTTTCCTAAGGGGCTATCATAACCTTAGAGGACATGGCTTTCTAGAGAAAACTTTTCACTTAAATAATTTGATTGGTTTGTATTGGTCATTAGAAACAGAATAATAAAGGTTACCCAGTACAATAAAGTACTTGTCTCTCCCACATTGGGAATAACATTCATTGGGATAACCTTATCTCTTTCTGATTCTAAATGTCAGATGTTAACAATATCAGCTGTTCTTATTGTTTTGTTAAATTAGCTGTCAGGTTGCTTAACAAACTTGTAAGAGAAGTAGGCATACAAGTACAACCTACTGATATATAACCTGTGTGGGGGGCAGGGAAGAGGCGAAAGAATCAATCGCTTAGTAAAATGTTAATTAACAAAGAACCCATATGTAATAATTACTTAAAGCAAACAGTATTTAATTTACACAGTCCATGTCTATGTATCAATTTAATTTCAGTATTAATGAATTCGAAATTTATTTTTGCGAAAACTCAAAGCAAGGTTACTATAGCTCACATTAGCAAATTTAAAATAAAATTAAACAATTAGGAACAATTCCGAAAGATAATTAAATAAGGAAATGACTAAAACCACTGATCGAGAATACAGAAGAAACCAATAAACGGGATTACCGGAAACAGACAAATAAAGACAAGATTAAAACAACTGCAACTTTATACAGAGAGCATAAAGATAAAAACAAGATTAAAGAAGGGAAAGCGAATACAGTAACACATATAAATAGAAGAGTAAAGCAGTTGGGAAAAACCATGTGCAGAGAAATATACAAATGAGAAGCCATATATAATGCATGATGAACCAATTGTAATACAAATAAAAGAAAGAGTAAAATATAGATTAAACACAATAAAAATTACACAAGAAGGCAATAAAAAAAATGTAGAAAATTTACACAATTTTAAAAACGTGTTAAAAATTAAATTAAATTAAAAGCAATCCCAATATAATTTTATTGTAATATAAATAAAAGAAAGAGTAGAATATAGATTAAAACAAAATAAAAATTACACAAGAAAGTAATGAAACAAACGTAAAAAATTTACAAAATTTTAAAAACGTGTTGAAAATTTAATTTAATTAAAAGTATTTGCAAGCTACAGTCATGTTCGGTGAAGGCCATTTAACTTCAAAACTTGCTCTACAGGTAAGCCCTAAAACCTGCTTTACAGGTAAGCCCTAAAACTTGCTACAGGTAAGCCCTAAAACTTGCTCTACATTTAAGCCCTAAAACTTGCTCTACAGGTAAGCCCTAAAACTTGCTTTACAGGTAAGCCCTAAAATTCGCATTACAGGTAAGTCCTAAAACTCGCTCTACAGGTACGCCCTAAAACTTGCTTTACAGGTAAGCCCTAAATCTTGCTCTATAGGTAAGCCCTAAAACTTGCTTTACAGGTAAGCATTAAATCTTGCTTTACAGGTAAGCCCTAAAACTTGCTTTACAGGTAAGCCCTAAAACTTGCTTTACAGGTAAGCCCTAAAACTTGCATTACAGGTAAGCCCTAAAACTTGCTACAGGTAAGCCCTAAAACTTGCTTTACAGGTAAGCCCTAAAACTTGCTTTACAGGTAAGCCCTAAAACTTGCTTTACAGGTAAGCCCTAAAACTTGCTTCACAGGTAAGCCCTAAAACTTGCTTTACAGGTAAGCCCTAAAATTTGCTCTACAGGTAAGCCCTAAAACTTGTTTTACAGGTAAGCATTAAATCTTGCTTTACAGGTAAGCCCTAAAACTTGCTTTACAGGTAAGCCCTAAAACTTGTTTTACAGGTAAGCATTAAATCTTGCTTTACAGGTAATCCCTAAAACTTCCTTTACAGGTAAGCCCTAAAACTTGCTTGACAGGTAAGCCCTAAAACTTGCTTCACAGGTAAGCCCTAAAACTTGCATTACAGGTAAGCCCTAAAACTTGCTTTACAGGTAAGCCCTAAAACTTGATTTACAGGTAAGCCCTAAAACTTGCATTACAGGTAAGCCCTAAAACTTGCTTTACAGGTAAGCCCTAAAACTTGCTTTACAGGTAAGCCCTAAAACTTGCTTCACAGGTA
The DNA here is from genome assembly GCA_036971475.1 of Prosapia bicincta. NCBI lineage: Eukaryota > Metazoa > Arthropoda > Insecta > Hemiptera > Cercopidae > Prosapia > Prosapia bicincta. Next base: position 14,516,394 of record JBAIZL010000011.1, on the reverse strand, counting down.
AGCCCAAAAACTTGCTTTACAGGTAATCCCTAAAACTTGCTTTACAGGTAAGCCCTAAAACTTGCTTTACAGGTAAGCCCTAAAACTTGCTTTACAGGTAAGCCCTAAAACTTGTTTTACAGGTAAGCATTAAATCTTGCTTTACAGGTAATCCCTAAAACTTGCTTTACAGGTAAGCCCTGAAACTTGCTTGACAGGTAAGCCCTAAAACTTGCTTCACAGGTAAGCCCAAAAACTTGCTTTACAGGTAAGCCCTAAAACTTGCAATACAGGTAAGCCCTAAAACTTGCTTTACAGGTAAGCCCAAAAACTTGCTTTACAGGTAAGCCCTAAAACTTGCTTTACAGATAAGCCCTAACACTTGCTTTACAGGTAAACCCTAAAACTTGCTTTACAGGTAAGCCCTAAAACTTGTTTTACAGGTAAGCATTAAATCTTGCTTTACAGGTAATCCCTAAAACTTGCTTTACAGGTAAGCCCTAAAACTTGCTTTACAGGTAAGCCCTAAAACTTGCTTCACAGGTAAGCCCAAAAACTTGCTTTACAGGTAAGCCCTAAAACTTGCAATACAGGTAAGCCCTAAAACTTGCTTTACAGGTAAGCCCTAAATCTTGCTTTACAGGTAAGCCCTAAAACTTGCTTTACAGGTAAGCCCTAAAACTTGTTTTAGAGGTAAGCATTAAATCTTGCTTTACAGGTAATCCCTAAAACTTGCTTTACAGGTAAGCCCTAAAACTTGCTTTACAGGTAAGCCCTAAAACTTGCATTACAGGTAAGTCCTAAAACGTGCTCTACAGGTAAGCCCTAAAACTTGCTTTACAGGTAAGCCCTAAATCTTGCTCTACAGGTAAGCCCTAAAACTTGCTTTACAGGTAAGCCCTAAAACTTGCTTTACAGGTAAGCCCTAAAACTTGCATTACAGGTAAGCCCTAAAACTTGTTTTACAGGTAAGCATTAAATCTTGCTTTACAGGTAATCCCTAAAACTTCCTTTACAGGTAAGCCCTAAAACTTGCTTGACAGGTAAGCCCTAAAACTTGCTTCACAGGTAAGCCCTAAAACTTGCATTACAGGTAAGCCCTAAAACTTGCTTTACAGGTAAGCAATAAAACTTGATTTACAGGTAAGCCCTAAAACTTGCATTACAGGTAAGCCCTAAAACTTGCTTTACAGGTAAGCCCTAAAACTTGCTTTACAGGTAAGCCCTAAAACTTGCTTCACAGGTAAGCCCAAAAACTTGCTTTACAGGTAATCCCTAAAACTTGCTTTACAGGTAAGCCCTAAAACTTGCTTTACAGGTAAGCCCTAAAACTTGCTTTACAGGTAAGCCCTAAAACTTGTTTTACAGGTAAGCATTAAATCTTGCTTTACAGGTAATCCCTAAAACTTGCTTTACAGGTAAGCCCTGAAACTTGCTTGACAGGTAAGCCCTAAAACTTGCTTCACAAGTAAGCCCAAAAACTTGCTTTACAGGTAAGCCCTAAAACTTGCAATACAGGTAAGCCCTAAAACTTGCTTTACAGGTAAGCCCAGAAACTTGCTTTACAGGTAAGCCCTAAAACTTGCTTTACAGATAAGCCCTAACACTTGCTTTACAGGTAAGCCCTAAAACTTGCTTTACAGGTAAGCCCTAAAACTTGTTTTACAGGTAAGCATTAAATCTTGCTTTACAGGTAATCCCTAAAACTTGCTTTACAGGTAAGCCCTAAAACTTGCTTGACAGGTAAGCCCTAAAACTTGCTTCACAGGTAAGCCCAAAAACTTGCTTTACAGGTAAGCCCTAAAACTTGCAATACAGGTAAGCCCTAAAACTTGCTTTACAGGTAAGCCCTAAAACTTGCTTTACAGGTAAGCCCTAAAACTTGCTTTACAGGTAAGCCCTAAAACTTGTTTTAGAGGTAAGCATTAAATCTTGCTTTACAGGTAATCCCTAAAACCTGCTTTACAGGTAAGCCCTAAAACTTGCTTTACAGGTAAGCCCTAAAACTTGCATTACAGGTAAGTCCTAAAACGTGCTCTACAGGGAAGCCCTAAAACTTGCTTTACAGGTAAGCCCTAAATCTTGCTCTACAGGTAAGCCCTAAAACTTGCTTTACAGGTAAGCCCTAAAACTTGCTTTACAGGTAAGCCCTAAAACTTGCATTACAGGTAAGCCCTAAAACTTGCTTTACAGGTACGCCCTAAAACGTGCTTTACAGGTAAGCCCTAAAACTTGCTTTACAGGTAAGCCCTAAAACTTGCTCTACAGGTAAGCCCTAAAACTTGTTTTACAGGTAAGTCCTAAAACTTGCTTTACAGGTAAGCCCTAAAACTTGCTTTACAGGTAAGCCCTAAAACCTTTTTTACAGGTAAGCCCTAAAACTTGCTTTACAGGTAAGCCCTAAAACTTGCTTTACAGGTAAGCCCTAAAACTTGCTTTACAGGTAAGCCCTAAAACTTGCTTTACAGGTAAGCCCTAAAACTTGCTTCACAGGTAAGCCCAAAAACTTGCTTTACAGGTAAGCCCTAAAACTTGCAATACAGGTAAGCCCTAAAACTTGCTTTACAGGTAAGCCCAAAAACTTGCTTTACAGGTAAGCCCTAAAACTTGCTTTACAGATAAGCCCTAACACTTGCTTTACAGGTAAACCCTAAAACTTGCTTTACAGGTAAGCCCTAAAACTTGTTTTACAGGTAAGCATTAAATCTTGCTTTACAGGTAATCCCTAAAACTTGCTTTACAGGTAAGCCCTAAAACTTGCTTTACAGGTAAGCCCTAAAACTTGCTTCACAGGTAAGCCCAAAAACT
>JBAIZL010000011.1:14466107-14508607 GCA_036971475.1 Prosapia bicincta | reverse complement strand
CCCAGTGCCAGTAATAATGGAATATGAAGGAACAGTGCCTGAAACGTATATTAAGCTCTGTAGTAGAAACCGAAGTTGGCAGCACTGGATAGCAAGTATCCACTAGCCCGGTACCTCATCTGGGATACTTGGTTCACAAAGTAAGTCTCTGACAACGACTAGTGCTAAGAAAAGTAATAAAACTAAATCAGAGAATTTAACAAATAAAACTGTAACCCTTAAAAACTATGCAAAATCAAAGGGCGAAGGAGGGAACCAAAACACCTCTCCTAATCCTCAGTGACAGTGGTGGTGGAATATGAGACATTTATGAAACATTGCCTGAGACGTTTATTGAAGCGCTATAGTAGGAGCCAAAGTTAGCAGCACTGGCTAACAAGTAGGTCGATCCTTGTAATATTCATGTTCAAAAAATACCTTACGTACTTATCTTTATTCCAAAACAAAGGGGTATGTTTGACTCATTAATGGCATAACTCTGGTCCTCCAAAAGTCATTCAGTTGTCGCTCTAAGGCATTTTAAAATTACAAACAGAGGAGCCATTTATTCGTTCCCCATTTCCTGGCTAAACTGCTGTTCTCAAAAGATAATGCGCCCAGATTGAAATTAATAATTCATTGACTGAAATGTATTTCCATTACAATGTCATCATCAGTGATCTCACTGACTACTACAAAATCTAAATTACAACGCTTACAGTACAACTCACTGAGGATGACGATATTGTTAATGGAAACACGTTTGAGTCATTAAATTAATAATTGACTCAGTGAACATTAATTAATTATTACCTCCGCCTCACAAGTTAACCTGGAAGAAACTATGTAACTACAAGAAAAATGTATTACTAATTTCCGTGTCATGGGCAATAATTGGAGACGTAATTCGCGATCGGAGCAGCTCGGTGGGCTGGGAATCAGGTGCGAGAGCGTGGCAGCTGTTGGACTTGGTTTCAGCTGTCTTGAAGACAGCAGATGTCGGGCCCAACACTTCGCTCACCCTTCTACGAACAGGGGTTAACTACCTTGTCGAGAGTAATAATAAGCTTCTAGTGTAAACCTTCCTCGCGCGTACAGAAGCAAAATGTATTCCTTAAGGGGAGCAGCATGGCCAAAATGTAATTAGCTTTATCTATACCTTGAAAACGCTACTTTTAAAACTTGTAGGTTATTTGCTTCAATGTCCTTGAAAATAAAAATAATAAAACTAAATTTAAACTACTCAACTAAGTGAATACGTAATTGCTTACATGCTGACGAGTTTCAAAATATTCCTTCCTTTTACGAAGCTAACCCTCTAGGAGTAGAGGGTTAGCTTCGTAAAAGGAACGAATATTTTGAAACGCGTCAGCATGTAAGCAATTACGTATTTACTTAGTTAGATAGTTTAAATTTAGTTTAGTCAGTGAATTCAAGATGATTACATCAAGGAACTTTAAAAATAATAAACACAGAAAATGAAGATGTGAGACAGTGCATTAGCATTTGTGCGACATTTACTTTAAAAATGTTGGATAGAACTACACAACCAATTCCCGCGGATATTCTGAGACTCGTCGACCAGGAAGTAAGCGGAGACAGTCACGGAATTCGGATTTTCTGAGACACAATCATTTTGAGTTGCTTTTAAAATGGGAGGGTATTATGGTTTGGGTGAGTTGGTACTCTTGTTCAATGCCAGTCGGAAACAGAGTTTACTTTTGCTGCCAGTTATTTTGTTGTGTTTTGAAGGTTATAAGTGTTTTTGAATAAAAAAATTAATCTATGAACTGTAGAGCAGATGTTTATTTCCAGAACGTTTGTGAAAAATGCACAAACAAATTAATACTGACAAACATTACCACTTTTATTACGAAGTGTTAAGGGATTCAAACAAAACTTAGGGTAGCTAACGAAAATAAACTTGTACAATATCCCACAGATACACAAACACTAGAGACGTTATGTTTTAGTAATCTATGACGGAATATTCCGTTAATATTTCCAAGCGTTGAATGACTTAACGAATCACACAGTACATAGGTAGGCCAAATCTATGATAAGTCAGCATGACTTAATGAATCACAAAGTATGTAGACAGGCTAAATATATGATACGTCACAACTTGATGAATCACAAAGTACTCAGACAGCTAAATCTATGATAAGTCAGCATGATTTAATGAATCACAAAGTATGTAGACAGGCTAAATCTATGATAAGTCAGCATGACTTAGTGAATCACAAAGTATGTAGACAGGCTAAATCTATGATAAGTCAGCATGACTTAGTGAATCACAAAATCCATAGACAGGCCAAATCTATGATAAGTCAGCATGACTTAGTGAATCACAAAATACACAGACAGGCTAAATCTGTGACAAGTCACCACAAATAGATGAATCACAAAGTACTCAGACAGACTAAATCGGTGATAAGTCAGCATGACTTAGTGAATCACAAAATCCATAGACAGACTAAATCTGTGACAAGTCAGCATGACTTAGTGAATCACAAAATCCATAAACAGACTAAATCTGTGACAAGTCATCATGACTTAGTGAATCACAAAATCCATAGACAGACTAAATCTGTGACAAGTCATCATGACTTAGTGAATCACAAAATCCATAGACAGACTAAATCTGTGACAGGTCAGCATGACTTAGTGAATCACAAAATCCATAGACAGACTAAATCTGTGACAAGTCATCATGACTTACTGAATCACAAAATCCATAGACAGGCTAAATCTGTGACACGTCATCATGACTTAGTGAATCACAAAATCCATAGACAGACTAAATCTATGACAAGTCATTATGACTTAGTGAATCACAAAATCCATAGACAGGCTAAATCTGTGAGAAGTCATCATGACTTAGTGAATCACAAAATCCATAGACAGACTAAATCTGTGACACGTCAGCATGACTTAGTGAATCACAAAATCCATAGACAGACTAAATCTGTGACAAGTCATCATGACTTAGTGAATCACAAAATTCGTAGACAGACTAAATCTGTGACACGTCATTGACTTAGTGAATAACAAAATCCGTAGACAGGCTAAATCTGTGACAAGTCAGCATGACTTAGTGAATCACAAAATCCATAGACAGACTAAATCTGTGACAAGTCATCATGACTTAGTGAATCACAAAATCCATAGACAGCCTAAATCTGTGACAAGTCAGCATGACTTAGTGAATCACAAAATCCATAGACAGGCTAAATCTGTGACAAGTCAGCATGACTTAGTGAATCACAAAATCCATAGACAGACTAAATCTGTGACAAGTCATCATGACTTAGTGAATCACAAAATCCATAGACAGACTAAATCGATGACAAGTCAGCATGACTTAGTGAATCACAAAATCCGTAGACAGGCTAAATCTGTGACAAGTCATCATGACTTAGTGAATCACAAAATCCATAGACAGACTAAATCTGTGATAAGTCAGCATGACTTAGTGAATCACAAAATCCATAGACAGACTAAATCTGTGACAAGTCAGCATGACTTAGTGAATCACAAAATCCATAGACAGACTAAATCTGTGACAAGTCAGCATGACTTAGTGAATCACAAAATCCATAGACAGACTAAATCTGTGACACGTCAGCATGACGTAGTGAACCATAAAATCCATAGACAGACTAAATCTGTGATAAGTCATCATGACTTAGTGAATCACAAAATCCATAGACAGACTAAATCTGTGACAAGTCATCATGACTTAGTGAATCACAAAATCCATAGACAGCCTAAATCTGTGACAAGTCAGCATGACTTAGTGAATCACAAAATCCATAGACAGACTAAATCTGTGACACGTCAGCATGACGTAGTGAACCATAAAATCCATAGACAGACTAAATCTGTGACAAGTCATCATGACTTAGTGAATCACAAAATCCATAGACAGACTAAATCTGTGACAAGTCAGCATGACTTAGTGAATCACAAAATCCATAGACAGACTAAATCTGTGACAAGTCATCATGACTTAGTGAATCACAAAATCCATAGACAGACTAAATCTGTGACAAGTCATCATGACTTAGTGAATCACAAAATCCATAGACAGACTAAATCTGTGACAAGTCAGCATGACTTAGTGAATCACAAAATCCATAGACAGACTAAATCTGTGACACGTCAGCATGACTTAGTGAATCACAAAATCCATAGACAGACTAAATCTGTGACAAGTCATCATGACTTAGTGAATCACAAAATCCATAGACAGACTAAATCTGTGACAAGTCAGCATGACTTAGTGAATCACAAAATCCATAGACAGACTAAATCTGTGACAAGTCATCATGACTTAGTGAATCACAAAATCCATAGACAGACTAAATCTGTGACACGTCAGCATGACGTAGTGAACCATAAAATCCATAGACAGACTAAATCTGTGATAAGTCAGCATGACTTAGTGAATCACAAAATCCATAGACAGACTAAATCTGTGACAAGTCATCATGACTTAGTGAATCACAAAATCCATAGACAGCCTAAATCTGTGACAAGTCAGCATGACTTAGTGAATCACAAAATCCGTAGACAGGCTAAATCTGTGACAAGTCATCATGACTTAGTGAATCACAAAATCCATAGACAGACTAAATCGATGACAAGTCAGCATGACTTAGTGAATCACAAAATCCGTAGACAGGCTAAATCTGTGACAAGTCATCATGACTTAGTGAATCACAAAATCCATAGACAGACTAAATCTGTGATAAGTCAGCATGACTTAGTGAATCACAAAATCCATAGACAGACTAAATCTGTGACAAGTCAGCATGACTTAGTGAATCACAAAATCCATAGACAGACTAAATCTGTGACAAGTCAGCATGACTTAGTGAATCACAAAATCCATAGACAGACTAAATCTGTGACACGTCAGCATGACGTAGTGAACCATAAAATCCATAGACAGACTAAATCTGTGATAAGTCATCATGACTTAGTGAATCACAAAATCCATAGACAGGCTAAATCTGTGACACGTCAGCATGACTTAGTGAACCATAAAATCCATAGACAGACTAAATCTGTGATAAGTCATCATGACTTAGTGAATCACAAAATCCATACAGAGACTAAATCTGTGACACGTCAGCATGACTTAGTGAACCATAAAATCCATAGACAGACTAAATCTGTGATAAGTCATCATGACTTAGTGAATCACAAAATCCATAGACAGGCTAAATCTGTGACACGTCAGCATGACTTAGTGAACCATAAAATCCATAGACAGACTAAATCTGTGATAAGTCATCATGACTTAGTGAATCACAAAATCCATAGACAGGCTAAATCTGTGACAAGTCAGCATGACTTAGTGAATCACAAAATCCATAGACAGGCTAAATCTGTGACAAGTCAGCATGACTTAGTGAATCACAAAATCCATAGACAGGCTAAATCTGTGACACGTCAGCATGACTTAGTGAATCACAAAATCCATAGACAGGCTAAATCTGTGACAAGTCAGCATGACTTAGTGAATCACAAAATCCATAGACAGGCTAAATCTGTGACACGTCAGCATGACTTAGTGAACCATAAAATCCATAGACAGACTAAATCTGTGATAAGTCATCATGACTTAGTGAATCACAAAATCCATAGACAGACTAAATCTATGACAAGTCATTATGACTTAGTGAATCACAAAATCCATAGACAGGCTAAACCTGTGAGAAGTCATCATGACTTAGTGAATCACAAAATCCATAGACAGACTAAATCTATGACAAGTCATCATGACTTAGTGAATCACAAAATCCATAGACAGACTAAATCTATGACAAGTCATCATGACTTAGTGAATCACAAATAAATAGACAGGCTAAATCTGTGACACGTCAGCATGACTTAGTGAACCATAAAATCCATAGACAGACTAAATCTGTGATAAGTCATCATGACTTAGTGAATCACAAAATCCATAGACAGACTAAATCTATGACAAGTCATTATGACTTAGTGAATCACAAAATCCATAGACAGGCTAAATCTGTGAGAAGTCATCATGACTTAGTGAATCACAAAATCCATAGACAGACTAAATCTGTGACACGTCAGCATGACTTAGTGAATCACAAAATCCATAGACAGACTAAATCTGTGACAAGTCATCATGATTTAGTGAATCACAAAATTCGTAGACAGACTAAATCTGTGACACGTCATTGACTTAGTGAATAACAAAATCCGTAGACAGGCTAAATCTGTGACAAGTCAGCATGACTTAGTGAATCACAAAATCCATAGACAGACTAAATCTGTGACAAGTCATCATGACTTAGTGAATTACAAAATCCGTAGACAGGCTAAATCTGTGACAAGTCAGCATGACTTAGTGAATCACAAAATCCGTAGACAGGCTAAATCTGTGACAAGTCATCATGACTTAGTGAATCACAAAATCCGTAGACAAGCTAAATCTGTGACAAGTCAGCATGACTTAGTGAATCACAAAATCCGTAGACAGGCTAAATCTGTGACAAGTCAGCATGACTTAGTGAATCACAAAATCCGTAGACAGGCTAAATCTGTGACAAGTCAGCATGACTTAGTGAATCACAAAATCCGTAGACAGGCTAAATCTGTGACAAGTCATCATGACTTAGTGAATCACAAAATCCATAGACAGACTAAATCTGTGACAAGTCAGCATGACTTAGTGAATCACAAAATCCATAGACAGACTAAATCTGTGACAAGTCATCATGACTTAGTGAATCACAAAATCCGTAGACAGGCTAAATCTGTGACAAGTCAGCATGACTTAGTGAATCACAAAATCCGTAGACAGGCTAAATCTGTGACAAGTCATCATGACTTAGTGAATCACAAAATCCATAGACAGACTAAATCTGTGACAAGTCAGCATGACTTAGTGAATCACAAAATCCATAGACAGACTAAATCTGTGACAAGTCATCATGACTTAGTGAGTCACAAAATCCGTAGACAGGCTAAATCTGTGACAAGTCAGCATGACTTAGTGAATCACAAAATCCATAGACAGACTAAATCTGTGACAAGTCATCATGACTTAGTGAATCACAAAATCCATAGACAGACTAAATCTGTGACAAGTCAGCATGACTTAGTGAATCACAAAATCCATAGACAGGCTAAATCTGTGACAAGTCAGCATGACTTAGTGAATCACAAAATCCATAGACAGAATAAATCTGTGACACGTCAGCATGACTTAGTGAATCACAAAATCCATAGACAGCCTAAATCTGTGACAAGTCATCATGACTTAGTGAATCACAAAATCCATAGACAGACTAAATCTGTGACAAGTCATCATGACTTAGTGAATCACAAAATCCATAGACAGCCTAAATCTGTGACAAGTCATCATGACTTAGTGAATCACAAAATCCATAGACAGACTAAATCTGTGACAAGTCATCATGACTTAGTGAATCACAAAATTCGTAGACAGACTAAATCTGTGACACGTCATTGACTTAGTGAATAACAAAATCCGTAGACAGGCTAAATCTGTGACAAGTCAGCATGACTTAGTGAATCACAAAATCCATAGACAGACTAAATCTGTGACAAGTCATCATGACTTAGTGAATCACAAAATCCATAGACAGCCTAAATCTGTGACAAGTCAGCATGACTTAGTGAATCACAAAATCCGTAGACAGGCTAAATCTGTGAGAAGTCAGCATGACTTAGTGAATCACAAAATCCATAGACAGAATAAATCTGTGACACGTCAGCATGACTTAGTGAATCACAAAATCCATAGACAGAATAAATCTGTGACAAGTCAGCATGACTTAGTGAATCACAAAATCCATAGACAGAATAAATCTGTGACACGTCAGCATGACTTAGTGAATCACAAAATCCATAGACAGAATAAATCTGTGAGAAGTCAGCATGACTTAGTGAATCACAAAATCCATAGACAGCCTAAATCTGTGACAAGTCAGCATGACTTAGTGAATCACAAAATCCATAGACAGAATAAATCTGTGACACGTCAGCATGACTTAGTGAATCACAAAATCCATAGACAGCCTAAATCTGTGACAAGTCATCATGACTTAGTGAATCACAAAATTCGTAGACAGACTAAATCTGTGACACGTCATTGACTTAGTGAATAACAAAATCCGTAGACAGGCTAAATCTGTGACAAGTCAGCATGACTTAGTGAATAACAAAATCCGTAGACAGGCTAAATCTGTGACACGTCAGCATGACTTAGTGAATCACAAAATCCATAGACAGACTAAATCTGTGACAAGTCAGCATGACTTAGTGAATCACAAAATTCGTAGACAGACTAAATCTGTGACACGTCATTGACTTAGTGAATAACAAAATCCGTAGACAGGCTAAATCTGTGACACGTCATTGACTTAGTGAATAACAAAATCCGTAGACAGGCTAAATCTGTGACACGTCAGCATGACTTAGTGAATCACAAAATCCATAGACAGACTAAATCTGTGACAAGTCAGCATGACTTAGTGAATCACAAAATTCGTAGACAGACTAAATCTGTGACACGTCATTGACTTAGTGAATAACAAAATCCGTAGACAGGCTAAATCTGTGACAAGTCAGCATGACTTAGTGAATCACAAAATCCATAGACAGACTAAATCTGTGACAAGTCATCATGACTTAGTGAATCACAAAATCCATAGACAGCCTAAATCTGTGACAAGTCAGCATGACTTAGTGAATCACAAAATCCGTAGACAGGCTAAATCTGTGAGAAGTCAGCATGACTTAGTGAATCACAAAATCCATAGACAGGCTAAATCTGTGACACGTCATCATGACTTAGTGAATCACAAAATCCATAGACAGACTAAATCTATGACAAGTCATTATGACTTAGTGAATCACAAAATCCATAGACAGGCTAAATCTGTGAGAAGTCATCATGACTTAGTGAATCACAAAATCCATAGACAGACTAAATCTGTGACACGTCAGCATGACTTAGTGAATCACAAAATCCATAGACAGACTAAATCTGTGACAAGTCATCATGACTTAGTGAATCACAAAATTCGTAGACAGACTAAATCTGTGACACGTCATTGACTTAGTGAATAACAAAATCCGTAGACAGGCTAAATCTGTGACAAGTCAGCATGACTTAGTGAATCACAAAATCCATAGACAGACTAAATCTGTGACAAGTCATCATGACTTAGTGAATCACAAAATCCATAGACAGCCTAAATCTGTGACAAGTCAGCATGACTTAGTGAATCACAAAATCCATAGACAGGCTAAATCTGTGACAAGTCAGCATGACTTAGTGAATCACAAAATCCATAGACAGACTAAATCTGTGACAAGTCATCATGACTTAGTGAATCACAAAATCCATAGACAGACTAAATCGATGACAAGTCAGCATGACTTAGTGAATCACAAAATCCGTAGACAGGCTAAATCTGTGACAAGTCATCATGACTTAGTGAATCACAAAATCCATAGACAGACTAAATCTGTGATAAGTCAGCATGACTTAGTGAATCACAAAATCCATAGACAGACTAAATCTGTGACAAGTCAGCATGACTTAGTGAATCACAAAATCCATAGACAGACTAAATCTGTGACAAGTCAGCATGACTTAGTGAATCACAAAATCCATAGACAGACTAAATCTGTGACACGTCAGCATGACGTAGTGAACCATAAAATCCATAGACAGACTAAATCTGTGATAAGTCATCATGACTTAGTGAATCACAAAATCCATAGACAGACTAAATCTGTGACAAGTCATCATGACTTAGTGAATCACAAAATCCATAGACAGCCTAAATCTGTGACAAGTCAGCATGACTTAGTGAATCACAAAATCCATAGACAGACTAAATCTGTGACACGTCAGCATGACGTAGTGAACCATAAAATCCATAGACAGACTAAATCTGTGACAAGTCATCATGACTTAGTGAATCACAAAATCCATAGACAGACTAAATCTGTGACAAGTCAGCATGACTTAGTGAATCACAAAATCCATAGACAGACTAAATCTGTGACAAGTCATCATGACTTAGTGAATCACAAAATCCATAGACAGACTAAATCTGTGACAAGTCATCATGACTTAGTGAATCACAAAATCCATAGACAGACTAAATCTGTGACAAGTCAGCATGACTTAGTGAATCACAAAATCCATAGACAGACTAAATCTGTGACACGTCAGCATGACTTAGTGAATCACAAAATCCATAGACAGACTAAATCTGTGACAAGTCATCATGACTTAGTGAATCACAAAATCCATAGACAGACTAAATCTGTGACAAGTCAGCATGACTTAGTGAATCACAAAATCCATAGACAGACTAAATCTGTGACAAGTCATCATGACTTAGTGAATCACAAAATCCATAGACAGACTAAATCTGTGACACGTCAGCATGACGTAGTGAACCATAAAATCCATAGACAGACTAAATCTGTGATAAGTCAGCATGACTTAGTGAATCACAAAATCCATAGACAGACTAAATCTGTGACAAGTCATCATGACTTAGTGAATCACAAAATCCATAGACAGCCTAAATCTGTGACAAGTCAGCATGACTTAGTGAATCACAAAATCCGTAGACAGGCTAAATCTGTGACAAGTCATCATGACTTAGTGAATCACAAAATCCATAGACAGACTAAATCGATGACAAGTCAGCATGACTTAGTGAATCACAAAATCCGTAGACAGGCTAAATCTGTGACAAGTCATCATGACTTAGTGAATCACAAAATCCATAGACAGACTAAATCTGTGATAAGTCAGCATGACTTAGTGAATCACAAAATCCATAGACAGACTAAATCTGTGACAAGTCAGCATGACTTAGTGAATCACAAAATCCATAGACAGACTAAATCTGTGACAAGTCAGCATGACTTAGTGAATCACAAAATCCATAGACAGACTAAATCTGTGACACGTCAGCATGACGTAGTGAACCATAAAATCCATAGACAGACTAAATCTGTGATAAGTCATCATGACTTAGTGAATCACAAAATCCATAGACAGGCTAAATCTGTGACACGTCAGCATGACTTAGTGAACCATAAAATCCATAGACAGACTAAATCTGTGATAAGTCATCATGACTTAGTGAATCACAAAATCCATAGAGAGACTAAATCTGTGACACGTCAGCATGACTTAGTGAACCATAAAATCCATAGACAGACTAAATCTGTGATAAGTCATCATGACTTAGTGAATCACAAAATCCATAGACAGGCTAAATCTGTGACACGTCAGCATGACTTAGTGAACCATAAAATCCATAGACAGACTAAATCTGTGATAAGTCATCATGACTTAGTGAATCACAAAATCCATAGACAGGCTAAATCTGTGACAAGTCAGCATGACTTAGTGAATCACAAAATCCATAGACAGGCTAAATCTGTGACAAGTCAGCATGACTTAGTGAATCACAAAATCCATAGACAGGCTAAATCTGTGACACGTCAGCATGACTTAGTGAATCACAAAATCCATAGACAGGCTAAATCTGTGACAAGTCAGCATGACTTAGTGAATCACAAAATCCATAGACAGGCTAAATCTGTGACACGTCAGCATGACTTAGTGAACCATAAAATCCATAGACAGACTAAATCTGTGATAAGTCATCATGACTTAGTGAATCACAAAATCCATAGACAGACTAAATCTATGACAAGTCATTATGACTTAGTGAATCACAAAATCCATAGACAGGCTAAACCTGTGAGAAGTCATCATGACTTAGTGAATCACAAAATCCATAGACAGACTAAATCTATGACAAGTCATCATGACTTAGTGAATCACAAAATCCATAGACAGACTAAATCTATGACAAGTCATCATGACTTAGTGAATCACAAATAAATAGACAGGCTAAATCTGTGACACGTCAGCATGACTTAGTGAACCATAAAATCCATAGACAGACTAAATCTGTGATAAGTCATCATGACTTAGTGAATCACAAAATCCATAGACAGACTAAATCTATGACAAGTCATTATGACTTAGTGAATCACAAAATCCATAGACAGGCTAAATCTGTGAGAAGTCATCATGACTTAGTGAATCACAAAATCCATAGACAGACTAAATCTGTGACACGTCAGCATGACTTAGTGAATCACAAAATCCATAGACAGACTAAATCTGTGACAAGTCATCATGATTTAGTGAATCACAAAATTCGTAGACAGACTAAATCTGTGACACGTCATTGACTTAGTGAATAACAAAATCCGTAGACAGGCTAAATCTGTGACAAGTCAGCATGACTTAGTGAATCACAAAATCCATAGACAGACTAAATCTGTGACAAGTCATCATGACTTAGTGAATTACAAAATCCGTAGACAGGCTAAATCTGTGACAAGTCAGCATGACTTAGTGAATCACAAAATCCGTAGACAGGCTAAATCTGTGACAAGTCATCATGACTTAGTGAATCACAAAATCCGTAGACAAGCTAAATCTGTGACAAGTCAGCATGACTTAGTGAATCACAAAATCCGTAGACAGGCTAAATCTGTGACAAGTCAGCATGACTTAGTGAATCACAAAATCCGTAGACAGGCTAAATCTGTGACAAGTCAGCATGACTTAGTGAATCACAAAATCCGTAGACAGGCTAAATCTGTGACAAGTCATCATGACTTAGTGAATCACAAAATCCATAGACAGACTAAATCTGTGACAAGTCAGCATGACTTAGTGAATCACAAAATCCATAGACAGACTAAATCTGTGACAAGTCATCATGACTTAGTGAATCACAAAATCCGTAGACAGGCTAAATCTGTGACAAGTCAGCATGACTTAGTGAATCACAAAATCCGTAGACAGGCTAAATCTGTGACAAGTCATCATGACTTAGTGAATCACAAAATCCATAGACAGACTAAATCTGTGACAAGTCAGCATGACTTAGTGAATCACAAAATCCATAGACAGACTAAATCTGTGACAAGTCATCATGACTTAGTGAGTCACAAAATCCGTAGACAGGCTAAATCTGTGACAAGTCAGCATGACTTAGTGAATCACAAAATCCATAGACAGACTAAATCTGTGACAAGTCATCATGACTTAGTGAATCACAAAATCCATAGACAGACTAAATCTGTGACAAGTCAGCATGACTTAGTGAATCACAAAATCCATAGACAGGCTAAATCTGTGACAAGTCAGCATGACTTAGTGAATCACAAAATCCATAGACAGAATAAATCTGTGACACGTCAGCATGACTTAGTGAATCACAAAATCCATAGACAGCCTAAATCTGTGACAAGTCATCATGACTTAGTGAATCACAAAATCCATAGACAGACTAAATCTGTGACAAGTCATCATGACTTAGTGAATCACAAAATCCATAGACAGCCTAAATCTGTGACAAGTCATCATGACTTAGTGAATCACAAAATCCATAGACAGACTAAATCTGTGACAAGTCATCATGACTTAGTGAATCACAAAATTCGTAGACAGACTAAATCTGTGACACGTCATTGACTTAGTGAATAACAAAATCCGTAGACAGGCTAAATCTGTGACAAGTCAGCATGACTTAGTGAATCACAAAATCCATAGACAGACTAAATCTGTGACAAGTCATCATGACTTAGTGAATCACAAAATCCATAGACAGCCTAAATCTGTGACAAGTCAGCATGACTTAGTGAATCACAAAATCCGTAGACAGGCTAAATCTGTGAGAAGTCAGCATGACTTAGTGAATCACAAAATCCATAGACAGAATAAATCTGTGACACGTCAGCATGACTTAGTGAATCACAAAATCCATAGACAGAATAAATCTGTGACAAGTCAGCATGACTTAGTGAATCACAAAATCCATAGACAGAATAAATCTGTGACACGTCAGCATGACTTAGTGAATCACAAAATCCATAGACAGAATAAATCTGTGAGAAGTCAGCATGACTTAGTGAATCACAAAATCCATAGACAGCCTAAATCTGTGACAAGTCAGCATGACTTAGTGAATCACAAAATCCATAGACAGAATAAATCTGTGACACGTCAGCATGACTTAGTGAATCACAAAATCCATAGACAGCCTAAATCTGTGACAAGTCATCATGACTTAGTGAATCACAAAATTCGTAGACAGACTAAATCTGTGACACGTCATTGACTTAGTGAATAACAAAATCCGTAGACAGGCTAAATCTGTGACAAGTCAGCATGACTTAGTGAATAACAAAATCCGTAGACAGGCTAAATCTGTGACACGTCAGCATGACTTAGTGAATCACAAAATCCATAGACAGACTAAATCTGTGACAAGTCAGCATGACTTAGTGAATCACAAAATTCGTAGACAGACTAAATCTGTGACACGTCATTGACTTAGTGAATAACAAAATCCGTAGACAGGCTAAATCTGTGACACGTCATTGACTTAGTGAATAACAAAATCCGTAGACAGGCTAAATCTGTGACACGTCAGCATGACTTAGTGAATCACAAAATCCATAGACAGACTAAATCTGTGACAAGTCAGCATGACTTAGTGAATCACAAAATTCGTAGACAGACTAAATCTGTGACACGTCATTGACTTAGTGAATAACAAAATCCGTAGACAGGCTAAATCTGTGACAAGTCAGCATGACTTAGTGAATCACAAAATCCATAGACAGACTAAATCTGTGACAAGTCATCATGACTTAGTGAATCACAAAATCCATAGACAGCCTAAATCTGTGACAAGTCAGCATGACTTAGTGAATCACAAAATCCGTAGACAGGCTAAATCTGTGAGAAGTCAGCATGACTTAGTGAATCACAAAATCCATAGACAGACTAAATCTGTGACAAGTCATCATGACTTAGTGAATCACAAAATCCATAGACAGCCTAAATCTGTGACAAGTCAGCATGACTTAGTGAATCACAAAATCCGTAGACAGGCTAAATCTGTGACAGGTCAGCATGACTTAGTGAATTACAAAATCCATAGACAGACTAAATCTGTGACAAGTCATCATGACTTAGTGAATTACAAAATCCGTAGACAGGCTAAATCTGTGACAGGTCAGCATGACTTAGTGAATCACAAAATCCGTAGACAGGCTAAATCTGTGACAGGTCAGCATGACTTAGTGAATCACAAAATCCGTAGACAGGCTAAATCTGTGACAGGTCAGCATGACTTAGTGAATCACAAAATCCATAGACAGACTAAATCTGTGACAAGTCATCATGACTTAGTGAATTACAAAATCCGTAGACAGGCTAAATCTGTGACAAGTCAGCATGACTTAGTGAATCACAAAATCCGTAGACAGGCTAAATCTGTGACAGGTCAGCATGACTTAGTGAATCACAAAATCCATAGACAGACTAAATCTGTGACAAGTCATCATGACTTAGTGAATCACAAAATCCATAGACAGACTAAATCTGTGACAGGTCAGCATGACTTAGTGAATCACAAAATCCATAGACAGACTAAATCTGTGACAAGTCAGCATGACTTAGTGAATCACAAAATCCGTAGACAGGCTAAATCTGTGACAAGTCAGCATGACTTAGTGAATCACAAAATCCGTAGACAGGCTAAATCTGTGACAAGTCAGCATGACTTAGTGAATCACAAAATCCGTAGACAGACTAAATCTGTGACAAGTCAGCATGACTTAGTGAATCACAAAATCCATAGACAGACTAAATCTGTGACAAGTCATCATGACTTAGTGAATCACAAAATCCGTAGACAGGCTAAATCTGTGACAAGTCAGCATGACTTAGTGAATCACAAAATCCATAGACAGACTAAATCTGTGACAAGTCATCATGACTTAGTGAATCACAAAATCCATAGACAGACTAAATCTGTGACAAGTCAGCATGACTTAGTGAATCACAAAATCCATAGACAGGCTAAATCTGTGACAAGTCAGCATGACTTAGTGAATCACAAAATCCGTAGACAGGCTAATTCTGTGACAAGTCAGCATGACTTAGTGAATCACAAAATCCATAGACAGGCTAAATCTGTGAGAAGTCATCATGACTTAGTGAATCACAAAATCCATAGACAGACTAAATCGATGACAAGTCATCATGACTTAGTGAATCACAAAATCCATAGACAGACTAAATCTGTGATAAGTCATCATGACTTAGTGAATCACAAAATCCATAGACAGACTAAATCTGTGACAAGTCATCATGACTTAGTGAATCACAAAATCCATAGACAGACTAAATCTGTGACACGTCATCATGACTTACTGAATCACAGACTGCATAAATCTGTTTAAAAACGAGACAAAGAAACCAAAGGATAAATTCAGTGCACTGAAATACTCTTCCCTCTTGGTTTCAAAGCATCTGAGATACTTTAAAAAGGGAATCTAGTTTAGAGAGAACCCTTATGAATGAACAGGGGTGAGTTGACAATTTCTAATACTGTTAGGGAGGTTTTAAAGGGTGATCCACAACTCAGGTGGAGTTTGTTGACCTCGTCGAACACGACAGCTGTCGCGTCCAAATTTAGTACCATATTTTCATTGGTCTTCGATTACTATAATAGTGGGTTTTTTTTTGAAAATTTGAATATCCCTAACTATAAAGAACTAAGAATTTTTAAAATGTCTTTAAGGTCCAAGAAAACAACGAGAAATATATACCTACTGTAAAAGCTCATACATTGCTAAATCATAAGAGTTACTAGTCAAAATTTATATTTACAAATTACACTTTTGGTATCACTTGGCAAAAAACCGCTACTTACTTATATTTCTCAGTAGACGCGTTTCGCACTGGGTTAGCGCATTGTTCAATGCTGTGAGTCACGGACAAGACTGTTGCTCAGGTGTTGTATTGGTGTGAGTATTGTACATAGAGTAGTAGTGAATAATTTGTTCAAACATGATATCAGATTGTGAGTGTGTTTTGCCGTTTATATGTATTGTGGGTGGTTTTTGTGGTGACTGTACATCTCATAGTTTTCTCTTGTGTTTAGTTTGTTGCTTTTTTACGTATTTTTACATCAGTGAAGGATTTTTAGATTAGTGTCTATATTGGTCTGTGTGTATTGTGTTCTGTATCTGTATGGCGATGTTTGATTTTGGGTTGTGTGTTTTTTATGTGTGTTTTGTGTTCTTTGTATCCTGTGTTAAAGTTTATCCCTGTTTGACCTACGTAAAATCTGTCTTTGAATGTTATCTTGTATAACCTACTCCTGCTTGACGTGTTTTTGTATTGTGTAAATGTGTTTTGGTTGTGTTGGATGTTTTAAATGCTACTTTAAGTTTGCGGAATAAGGAAGCTATTTTTTGTGTGATGTGTTGTAGTGATATATATTAATGTTATGTATTTTTGTGTTTGTATGTTGTTGTTGTGTTATGTGTGTGTTGTTTCTTGCTAATTTTTTCTATCAGGGAGTTCCTGTTCTGTTTGTATAGGTTTATTTTTGCGTTTATTTTAAGAGATACCAAAAGTGTGATTCATAAGAAAAACCTCAAGATGTAGAACACAAAAGCTGCAAGTTTTCTATTTACAATAAACGGTATTTTAAAGTAATTGGTAACACAATATTCTTTAGTCACTCACGACTACAATGGTATACCTATGACTTGCCCTAATTAATTTATAGTAAAATTAATAGCTTGCTTACTAAATACTTTAGTTTGCCAGTGGAGGTAAGCTTCCAAAAGACGACATACTGTAGTTTACTAGTGGGGTAAGCTTCCAAACTACTACATACTGTAGTTTAATAGCGGAGTAAACTTCCGAACTACTACATACTGTAGTTTACTCGTATTAAAAGCGTCCAAACGATTACCTACTGTAGTTTACCAGTGGATTAAGTTTCAAAATGACTATATATTCTAGTTTACCAGTGTTGTACATTTCCGACCGGCTACGTAGACCTACTGTAGTTTACCAGTGGGGTAAGCTTCCAAAAGACTACATGCTGTAGTTTACTAGTGGGGTTAACTTTTAAACTAGTACAAACTGTAGTTTACCAGTAGGGTTTAGCTTTTAAACGACTACATACTGTAGTTTAGCTGTCAAACGACTAGACAATATAGATTTTCATAGGAATTAAGCTTTTACACTACTGCTTTGTTGATGTTTGCCAGATGTAAAGATATAATAATAATAGCATGTAACCTATTATACAACACAAATGTTCGCAGTTTTTCTTCGCAAACAATAATTTCGCTTAAGTGAAATTCGATTATGAGACAGCGTTTTTTAAATCCGTAAAATCGACGTCTTACATTGAGCAATAAACCACCAAAATGAACTCAGAATTAAATCAGACAAACCGTTTCATCTTTATTATAATAGAAACTGCCCTTACTCCTGGCCATTTCCTGTCTCAAGATCTGCTTAAAGAGTGTTTGCTTTGAATACAAGCCCCTAACATCTGGTACGGAGACAGCTGGAGGGTCGCGTGTCCGATTAACCGGAAGTACTGCATCCTTCTCCCCCAGCTGTGGTAGCATTATCTCTCCGTTACACTGGAAATGCTTACATCACAGAACCGATGCTATTCGAACGTGATCAAGATCGGAGTTAATTCCGTTAAAGTTTATTCGCGATGTTTTTAACACTTTAAATGTTTATCGATGTTTTCAGTTTATTATATACAGAGAAGCCCAATGATACGTGTATGTTTAACAAGTAATATTAACAAGATTTTGGTAAAGTCAATTCCTACTTGGGTCAACACAGAAAAATATTATTTGATTTAAATTTTATTAAATAATTTCAATTAATATAAATAAAGTAAAATAACGTACGCGTTAAAACTGCTGTTCCACCACATAACCTATAACTAAATATCACCAGTTTTATGAAATCATATGTAATCATTTATTTTAAGCCAAGTGGTACGAAATAACTGTATTGCATACCTTGCCCCTTTTGTGAAAACATTTTCTCCCACATAAAATTAAATTTAACTAATATTTGAAACAACTGTATTACTATCAAGTGCCATTTACTACAAGTTTTAAAAAATTGTACTTGAATTTCAGTGGATGAATAAAAAGCATTTTACTAACGATTGCAAATTAGAACAAGATATATATAGGGAGAGTGAGAGCTAATAGATGGGATTGGAACAAGACACAGAAAAGATTTTTTTAAAATAAAATGAGCACAGATTATAAGTAACCAACGCCTTGACTACAATAGTTACTACACAAGCACTGATGAAAGATATCGTCTTTCTAGTAGCTCGTCTGTTTATCTCAACGTATACCATGGAAAGATGTCTAGTACAGGCTTTTTCTTGTATTTAGCAAGGGATCTAATCTCGCATGATAGGTATGTTGAGAGGCGTCGAGGTAGAGTTAGTTCAAGGTAGGGGGTAAGAGACTGTAATGAATGAAGTAAGGGGCGTGTAATTTGTGAAATTAAAATAGAATTAAGTAAGGGACTAGCGGCTCTGGTCAACAAAAAGGAGGAGAAATCATGATATAGTTTTCCATTACTCCAAGGTCCTAGAATGTAACCACAGGGGATCATCGAAAAAAAAGGAAGAAAGGCATGAGTGAATAAGGGACGAAAAGCTCTAGTCTATGAGGAGGGAAATGCCATAATTCGCGTAAAGACATTTTCTGTAAAACATTGTATAAATTTAAATTTTATAAGCTGGTACTTGGGGGCTGCGGGACCTTGTTAAGAGGCCGAGGAAGAGGTTGGAGGAGCTCGCAGGTCATTTTAAAAAACCGCTGGACTTCCGCTGACTCATAGTGTTGACTTATAAATAGCTTTTAATGTATAGTAAGAATAAAAACAACAATGTAAATAGGGCGTTCCGGGAGTGTAAGGGATTGTCTAAGGGTTGGCCGCGATTTATGGGCTCGATGAGGGATGACGACAGTGCCCGATGTTTTCTAGATGATGAATACACAATTTCTACCTAAGAGCCAAGTGCCAGCTTATAAAATTTGACTTGTACAACGGGTAGTGTGAATCCCTTAAGCCGAGGTACAAACTGAGTCTCGGAATGAATTCAGTTCCATAACGTAGAGTAGACACTAAGCCTCCACTTGGATCCAGTTAGATCGTTGTAAGGGAAACACCTGTAGCCCTGCCCCGGCGACAGATGTGTGCTCGTAATGAATTCGCCACTGTAAATGCTGGGCACATTACGGAAGAATCAATTGGCGGGTAATTCCGGCTGCAATTACAGCACAACGCAGCCGCTAATGGCAGGAGACGGTACAACCCATCGACGAGGTTAGCTACTGAACATTTGCGGAACTAGGTCAGCTTGATCCACCAATGCGTCTGTCTGATGGAGATCTTGTCAGGGATGTTCGGACACTCCCAAAGTTTGGCGGGTAGTTCCGGCTGCAATTACAGCACAACGCAGCCGCTAATGGCAGCAGACGGTACAACCCATCGACGAGGTTAGCTACTGAACATTTGCGGAACTAGGTCAGCTTGATCCACCAATGCGTCTGCCTGATGGAGATCTTGTCAGGGATGTTCGGACACGCCTAAAGTTTGGCGGGTAGTTCCGGCTGCAATTACAGTACAACGCAGCCGCTAATGGCAGGAGACGGTACAACCCATCGACAAGGTTAGCTACTGAACATTTGCGGAACTAGGTCAGCTTGATCCACCAATGCGTCTGTCTGATGGAGATCTTGTCAGGGATGTTCGGACACGCCTAAAGTTTGGCGGGTAGTTCCGGCTGCAATTACAGTACAACGCAGCCGCTAATGGCAGCAGACGGTACAACCCATCGACGAGGTTAGCTACTGAACATTTGCGGAGCTAGGTCAGCTTGATCCACCAATGTGTCTGTGTGTGCCCACGGGCGCGTTGATGGAGGTCTTGTCATGGACGCCCCAAGTGATGTTCAGACACCCCCAAAGTTTTACGCTAAAGCGTTTTTTAATACCAATTAATCTATCCAGTTCTTGGTTGTAACAATATAGCGTGACGTTATAAGCAACATGTGGCAGATGTAAACTACTGTCTAATTTGATAGGATTATTCAAGAAATAAAAATAATTTCTGAATCTTCCTCTGAAATTTTTTTGAGTATTTTTTTTATTAAAACAACGCTACTCTGAACAAAGTATAATTTTCTTTTTCATATTTTCTCCCGAGGCAGGGACCAACACCTGTCTAAATGATGGGGCTTATTTCTGGCTCCGAATTCAACAGTTTAACTCCCCCCTCGAATCACTGCTACACAGGGTAGCATATTCGGGTTAGGCTACTGTTTATCGGGGTTGGTAGACTCCCCGTAGAGGTCAAGGGTAGTAGGCCATTAGCCACACCTCTGTGTAGGAAGGAACAAGTAGAGCGGATATGCTACTATTTTAGTAGTTGATGCTACTATTACTGATGTTGATACTAGTAGTGATGCTACTATTTCAGTGTCACTGAGACGTGTCTTAAAATAAGTGGCTTCAGGTAATAGCTGATGTGTTAAGCAAGGGTTTCCCGAGTTCTGCTAATCTGGAATTCCCACAGTTGGTAAACCCTTCCACACGTTCATGGCAAAGGTATTTCTCTCTGTCACGATACCACCTTCGGCGATACAAAGCATTTAACGACATATATATTTATTTTCGTCGCTTCTTGACTCACGGTCACGGCAAAGGTATTTCTCTCTGTCACGATACCATCTTCGGCGATACAAAGCATTTAACGACATATATATTTATTTTCGTCGCTTCTTGACTCACGTTCATGGCAAAGGTATTTCTCTCTGTCACGATACCACCTTCGGCGATACAAAGCATTTAACGACATATATATTTATTTTCGTCGCTTCTTGACTCACGTTCATGGCAAAGGTATTTCTCTCTGTCACGATACCACCTTCGGCGATACAAAGCATTTAACGACATATATATTTATTTTCGTCGCTTCTTGACTCACGTTCATGGCAAAGGTATTTCTCTCTGTCACGATACCACCTTCGGCGATACAAAGCATTTAACGACATATATATTTTATTTCGTCGCTTCTTGACACACGTTCATGGCAAAGGTATTTCTCTCTGTCACGATACCACCTTCGGCGATACAAAGATTTAACGACATATATATTTATTTTCGTCGCTTCTTGACTCACGTTCATGGCAAAGGTATTTCTCTCTGTCACGATACCACCTTCGGCGATACAAAGCATTTAACGACATATATATTTATTTTCGTCGCTTCTTGACTCACGTTCATGGCAAAGGTATTTCTCTCTGTCACGATACCACCTTCGGCGATACAAAGCATTTAACGACATATATATTTTATTTCGTCGCTTCTTGACACACGTTCATGGCAAAGGTATTTCTCTCTGTCACGATACCACCTTCGGCGATACAAAGATTTAACGACATATATATTTATTTTCGTCGCTTCTTGACTCACGGTCACGGCAAAGGTATTTCTCTCTGTCACGATACCACCTTCGGCGATACAAAGCATTTAACGACATATATATTTATTTTCGTCGCTTCTTGACTCACGGTCACGGCAAAGGTATTTCTCTCTGTCACGATACCACCTTCGGCGATACAAAGCATTTAACGACATATATATTTATTTTCGTCGCTTCTTGACTCACGGTCACGGTAAAGGTATTTCTCTCTGTCACGATACCACCTTCGGCGATACAAAGCATTTAACGACATATATATTTATTTTCGTCGCTTCTTGACTCACGGTCACGGCAAAGGTATTTCTCTCTGTCACGATACCACCTTCGGCGATACAAAGCATTTAACGACATATATATTTATTTTCGTCGCTTCTTGACTCACGGTCACGGCAAAGGTATTTCTCTCTGTCACGATACCACCTTCGGCGATACAAAGCATTTAACGACATATATATTTATTTTCGTCGCTTCTTGACTCACGGTCACGGTAAAGGTATTTCTCTCTGTCACGATACCACCTTCGGCGATACAAAGCATTTAACGACATATATATTTATTTTCGTCGCTTCTTGACTCACGGTCACGGCAAAGGTATTTCTCTCTGTCACGATACCACCTTCGGCGATACAAAGCATTTAACGACATATATATTTATTTTCGTCGCTTCTTGACTCACGGTCACGGCAAAGGTATTTCTCTCTGTCACGATACCACCTTCGGCGATACAAAGCATTTAACGACATATATATTTATTTTCGTCGCTTCTTGACTCACGGTCACGGCAAAGGTATTTCTCTCTGTCACGATACCACCTTCGGCGATACAAAGCATTTAACGACATATATATTTATTTTCGTCGCTTCTTGACACACGTTCATGGCAAAGGTATTTCTCTCTGTCACGATACCACCTTCGGCGATACAAAGCATTTAACGACATATATATTTATTTTCGACGCTTCTTGACTCACGGTCATGGCAAAGGTATTTCTCTCTGTCACGATACCACCTTCGGCGATACAAAGCATTTAACGACATATATATTTATTTTCGTCGCATCTTGACTCACGGTCATGGCAAAGGTATTTCTCTCTGTCACGATACCACCTTCGGCGATACAAAGCATTTAACGACATATATATTTATTTTCGTCGCTTCTTGACTCACGGTCACGGCAAAGGTATTTCTCTCTGTCACGATACCACCTTCAGCGATACAAAGCATTTAACGACATATATATTTATTTTCGTCGCTTCTTGACTCACGGTCACGGCAAAGGTATTTCTCTCTGTCACGATACCACCTTCGGCGATACAAAGCATTTAACGACATATATATTTATTTTCGTCGCTTCTTGACTCACGGTCACGGCAAAGGTATTTCTCTCTGTCACGATACCACCTTCGGCGATACAAAGCATTTAACGACATATATATTTATTTTCGTCGCTTCTTGACTCACGGTCACGGCAAAGGTATTTCTCTCTGTCACGATACCACCTTCGGCGATACAAAGCATTTAACGACATATATATTTATTTTCGTCGCTTCTTGACTCACGGTCACGGCAAAGGCATTTCTCTCTGTCACGATACCACCTTCGGCGATACAAAGCATTTAACGACATATATATTTATTTTCGTCGCTTCTTGACTCACGGTCACGGCAAAGGTATTTCTCTCTGTCACGATACCACCTTCGGCGATACAAAGCATTTAACGACATATATATTTATTTTCGTCGCTTCTTGACTCACGGTCACGGCAAAGGTATTTCTCTCTGTCACGATACCACCTTCGGCGATACAAAGCATTTAACGACATATATATTTATTTTCGTCGCTTCTTGACACACGTTCATGGCAAAGGTATTTCTCTCTGTCACGATACCACCTTCGGCGATACAAAGCATTTAACGACATATATATTTATTTTCGTCGCTTCTTGACTCACGGTCATGGCAAAGGTATTTCTCTCTGTCACGATACCACCTTCGGCGATACAAAGCATTTAACGACATATATATTTATTTTCGTCGCTTCTTGATTCACGGTCATGGCAAAGGTATTTCTCTCTGTCACGATACCACCTTCGGCGATACAAAGCATTTAACGACATATATATTTATTTTCGTCGCTTCTTGACTCACGGTCATGGCAAAGGTATTTTTCTCTGTCACGATACCACCTTCGGCGATACAAAGCATTTAACGACATATATATTTATTTTCGACGCTTCTTGACTCACGGTCATGGCAAAGGTATTTCTCTCTGTCACGATACCACCTTCGGCGATACAAAGCATTTAACGACATATATATTTATTTTCGTCGCTTCTTGACTCACGGTCATGGCAAAGGTATTTCTCTCTGTCACGATACCACCTTCGGCGATACAAAGCATTTAACGACATATATATTTATTTTCGTCGCTTCTTGACTCACGGTCATGGCAAAGGTATTTCTCTCTGTCACGATACCACCTTCGGCGATACAAAGCATTTAACGACATATATATTTATTTTCGTCGCTTCTTGACTCACGGTCACGGCAAAGGTATTTCTCTCTGTCACGATACCACCTTCGGCGATACAAAGCATTTAGCGACATATATATTTATTTTCGTCGCTTCTTGACTCACGGTCACGGCAAAGGTATTTCTCTCTGTCACGATACCACCTTCGGCGATACAAAGCATTTAACGACATATATATTTATTTTCGTCGCTTCTTGACTCACGGTAACGGCAAAGGTATTTCTCTCTGTCACGATACCACCTTCGGCGATACAAAGCATTTAACGACATATATATTTATTTTCGTCGCTTCTTGACACACGTTCATGGCAAAGGTATTTCTCTCTGTCACGATACCACCTTCGGCGATACAAAGCATTTAACGACATATATATTTATTTTCGTCGCTTCTTGACACACTTTCATGGCAAAGGTATTTCTCTCTGTCACGATACCACCTTCGGCGATACAAAGCATTTAACGACATATATATTTATTTTCGTCGCTTCTTGACACACGTTCATGGCAAAGGTATTTCTCTCTGTCACGATACCACCTTCGGCGATACAAAGCATTTAACGACATATATATTTATTTTCGTCGCTTCTTGACACACGTTCATGGCAAAGGTATTTCTCTCTGTCACGATACCACCTTCGGCGATACAAAGCATTTAACGACATATATATTTATTTTCGTCGCTTCTTGACTCACGGTCATGGCAAAGGTATTTCTCTCTGTCACGATACCACCTTCGGCGATACAAAGCATTTAACGACATATATATTTATTTTCGACGCTTCTTGACTCACGGTCATGGCAAAGGTATTTCTCTCTGTCACGATACCACCTTCGGCGATACAAAGCATTTAACGACATATATATTTATTTTCGTCGCATCTTGACTCACGGTCATGGCAAAGGTATTTCTCTCTGTCACGATACCACCTTCGGCGATACAAAGCATTTAACGACATATATATTTATTTTCGTCGCTTCTTGACTCACGGTCACGGCAAAGGTATTTCTCTCTGTCACGATACCACCTTCGGCGATACAAAGCATTTAACGACATATATATTTATTTTCGTCGCTTCTTGACTCACGGTCACGGCAAAGGTATTTCTCTCTGTCACGATACCACCTTCGGCGATACAAAGCATTTAACGACATATATATTTATTTTCGTCGCATCTTGACTCACGGTCACGGCAAAGGTATTTCTCTCTGTCACGATACCACCTTCGGCGATACAAAGCATTTACCGACATATATATTTATTTTCGTCGCTTCTTGACTCACGGTCACGGCAAAGGTATTTCTCTCTGTCACGATACCACCTTCGGCGATACAAAGCATTTAACGACATATATATTTATTTTCGTCGCTTCTTGACTCACGGTCACGGCAAAGGCATTTCTCTCTGTCACGATACCACCTTCGGCGATACAAAGCATTTAACGACATATATATTTATTTTCGTCGCTTCTTGACTCACGGTCACGGCAAAGGTATTTCTCTCTGTCACGATACCACCTTCGGCGATACAAAGCATTTAACGACATATATATTTATTTTCGTCGCTTCTTGACTCACGGTCACGGCAAAGGTATTTCTCTCTGTCACGATACCACCTTCGGCGATACAAAGCATTTAATGACATATATATTTATTTTCGTCGCTTCTTGACACACGTTCATGGCAAAGGTATTTCTCTCTGTCACGATACCACCTTCGGCGATACAAAGCATTTAACGACATATATATTTATTTTCGTCGCTTCTTGACTCACGGTCATGGCAAAGGTATTTCTCTCTGTCACGATACCACCTTCGGCGATACAAAGCATTTAACGACATATATATTTATTTTCGTCGCTTCTTGATTCACGGTCATGGCAAAGGTATTTCTCTCTGTCACGATACCACCTTCGGCGATACAAAGCATTTAACGACATATATATTTATTTTCGTCGCTTCTTGACTCACGGTCATGGCAAAGGTATTTTTCTCTGTCACGATACCACCTTCGGCGATACAAAGCATTTAACGACATATATATTTATTTTCGACGCTTCTTGACTCACGGTCATGGCAAAGGTATTTCTCTCTGTCACGATACCACCTTCGGCGATACAAAGCATTTAACGACATATATATTTATTGTCGTCGCTTCTTGACTCACGGTCATGGCAAAGGTATTTCTCTCTGTCACGATACCACCTTCGGCGATACAAAGCATTTAACGACATATATATTTATTTTCGTCGCTTCTTGACTCACGGTCATGGCAAAGGTATTTCTCTCTGTCACGATACCACCTTCGGCGATACAAAGCATTTAACGACATATATATTTATTTTCGTCGCTTCTTGACTCACGGTCATGGCAAAGGTATTTCTCTCTGTCACGATACCACCTTCGGCGATACAAAGCATTTAACGACATATATATTTATTTTCGTCGCTTCTTGACTCACGGTCATGGCAAAGGTATTTCTCTCTGTCACGATACCACCTTCGGCGATACAAAGCATTTAACGACATATATATTTATTTTCGTCGCTTCTTGACACACGTTCATGGCAAAGGTATTTCTCTCTGTCACGATACCACCTTCGGCGATACAAAGCATTTAACGACATATATATTTATTTTCGTCGCTTCTTCACTCACGTTCATGGCAAAGGTATTTCTCTCTGTCACGATACCACCTTCGGCGATACAAAGCATTTAACGACATATATATTTATTTTCGTCGCTTCTTGACACACGTTCATGGCAAAGGTATTTCTCTCTGTCACGATACCACCTTCGGCGATACAAAGCATTTAACGACATATATATTTATTTTCGTCGCTTCTTGACACACGTTCATGGCAAAGGTATTTCTCTCTGTCACGATACCACCTTCGGCGATACAAAGCATTTAACGACATATATATTTATTTTCGTCGCTTCTTGACTCACGGTCACGGCAAAGGTATTTCTCTCTGTCACGATACCACCTTCGGCGATACAAAGCATTTAACGACATATATATTTATTTTCGTCGCTTCTTCACTCACGGTCACGGCAAAGGTATTTCTCTCTGTCACGATACCACCTTCGGCGATACAAAGCATTTAACGACATATATATTTATTTTCGTCGCTTCTTGACACACGTTCATGGCAAAGGTATTTCTCTCTGTCACGATACCACCTTCGGCGATACAAAACATTTAACGACATATATATTTATTTTCGTCGCTTCTTCACTCACGTTCATGGCAAAGGTATTTCTCTCTGTCACGATACCACCTTCGGCGATACAAAGCATTTAACGACATATATATTTATTTTCGTCGCTTCTTCACTCACGTTCATGGCAAAGGTATTTCTCTCTGTCACGATACCACCTTCGGCGATACAAAGCATTTAACGACATATATATTTATTTTCGTCGCTTCTTCACTCACGTTCATGGCAAAGGTATTTCTCTCTGTCACGATACCACCTTCGGCGATACAAAGCATTTAACGACATATATATTTATTTTCGTCGCTTCTTCACTCACGTTCATGGCAAAGGTATTTCTCTCTGTCACGATACCACCTTCGGCGATACAAAGTATTTAACGACATATATATTTATTTTCGTCGCTTCTTCACTCACGTTCATGTCAAAGGTATTTCTCTCTGTCACGATACTACCACCTTCGGCGATACAAAGCATTTAACGACATATATATTTATTTTCGTCGCTTCTTCACTCACGTTCATGGCAAAGGTATTTCTCTCTGTCACGATACCACCTTCGGTGATACAAAGCATTTAACGACATATATATTTATTTTCGTCGCTTCTTGACACACGTTCATGGCAAAGGTATTTCTCTCTGTCACGATACCAAATTCGGCGATACAAAGCATTTAACGACATATATATTTATTTTCGTCGCTTCTTGACACACGTTCATGGCAAAGGTATTTCTCTCTGTCACGATACCACCTTCGGCGATACAAAGCATTTAACGACATATATATTTATTTTCGTCGCTTCTTGACTCACGTTCATGGCAAAGGTATTTCTCTCTGTCACGATACCACCTTCGGCGATACAAAGCATTTAACGACATATATATTTATTTTCGTCGCTTCTTCACTCACGTTCATGGCAAAGGTATTTCTCTCTGTCACGATACCACCTTCGGCGATACAAAGCATTTAACGACATATATATTTATTTTCGTCGCTTCTTGACACACGTTCATGGCAAAGGTATTTCTCTCTGTCACGGTACCACCTTCGGCGATACAAAGCATTTAACGACATATATATTTATTTTCGTCGCTTCTTGACACACGTTCATGGCAAAGGTATTTCTCTCTGTCACGATACCACCTTCGGCGATACAAAGCATTTAACGACATATATATTTATTTTCGTCGCTTCTTCACTCACGTTCATGGCAAAGGTATTTCTCTCTGTCACGATACCACCTTCGGCGATACAAAGCATTTAACGACATATATATTTATTTTCGTCGCTTCTTGACACACGTTCATGGCAAAGGTATTTCTCTCTGTCACGATACCACCTTCGGCGATACAAAGCATTTAACGACATATATATTTATTTTCGTCGCTTCTTGACACACGTTCATGGCAAAGGTATTTCTCTCTGTCACGATACCACCTTCGGCGATACAAAGCATTTAACGACATATATATTTATTTTCGTCGCTTCTTGACTCACGTTCATGGCAAAGGTATTTCTCTCTGTCACGATACCACCTTCGGCGATACAAAGCATTTAACGACATATATATTTATTTTCGTCGCTTCTTCACTCACGTTCATGGCAAAGGTATTTCTCTCTGTCACGATACCACCTTCGGCGATACAAAGCATTTAACGACATATATATTTATTTTCGTCGCTTCTTGACACACGTTCATGGCAAAGGTATTTCTCTCTGTCACGGTACCACCTTCGGCGATACAAAGCATTTAACGACATATATATTTATTTTCGTCGCTTCTTGACACACGTTCATGGCAAAGGTATTTCTCTCTGTCACGATACCACCTTCGGCGATACAAAGCATTTAACGACATATATATTTATTTTCGTCGCTTCTTCACTCACGTTCATGGCAAAGGTATTTCTCTCTGTCACGATACCACCTTCGGCGATACAAAGCATTTAACGACATATATATTTATTTTCGTCGCTTCTTGACACACGTTCATGGCAAAGGTATTTCTCTCTGTCACGATACCACCTTCGGCGATACAAAGCATTTAACGACATATATATTTATTTTCGTCGCTTCTTGACTCACGGTCACGGCAAAGGTATTTCTCTCTGTCACGATACCACCTTCGGCGATACAAAGCATTTAACGACATATATATTTATTTTCGTCGCTTCTTGACTCACGGTCATGGCAAAGGTATTTCTCTCTGTCACGATACCACCTTCGGCGATACAAAGCATTTAACGACATATATATTTATTTTCGTCGCTTCTTGACTCACGGTCATGGCAAAGGTATTTCTCTCTGTCACGATACCACCTTCGGCGATACAAAGCATTTAACGACATATATATTTATTTTCGTCGCTTCTTCACTCACGTTCATGGCAAAGGTATTTCTCTCTGTCACGATACCACCTTCGGCGATACAAAGCATTTAACGACATATATATTTATTTTCGTCGCTTCTTGACTCACGGTCACGGCAAAGGTATTTCTCTCTGTCACGATACCACCTTCGGCGATACAAAGCATTTAACGACATATATATTTATTTTCGTCGCTTCTTCACTCACGGTCACGGCAAAGGTATTTCTCTCTGTCACGATACCACCTTCGGCGATACAAAGCATTTAACGACATATATATTTATTTTCGTCGCTTCTTGACACACGTTCATGGCAAAGGTATTTCTCTCTGTCACGATACCACCTTCGGCGATACAAAACATTTAACGACATATATATTTATTTTCGTCGCTTCTTCACTCACGTTCATGGCAAAGGTATTTCTCTCTGTCACGATACCACCTTCGGCGATACAAAGCATTTAACGACATATATATTTATTTTCGTCGCTTCTTCACTCACGTTCATGGCAAAGGTATTTCTCTCTGTCACGATACCACCTTCGGCGATACAAAGCATTTAACGACATATATATTTATTTTCGTCGCTTCTTCACTCACGTTCATGGCAAAGGTATTTCTCTCTGTCACGATACCACCTTCGGCGATACAAAGCATTTAACGACATATATATTTATTTTCGTCGCTTCTTCACTCACGTTCATGGCAAAGGTATTTCTCTCTGTCACGATACCACCTTCGGCGATACAAAGTATTTAACGACATATATATTTATTTTCGTCGCTTCTTCACTCACGTTCATGTCAAAGGTATTTCTCTCTGTCACGATACTACCACCTTCGGCGATACAAAGCATTTAACGACATATATATTTATTTTCGTCGCTTCTTCACTCACGTTCATGGCAAAGGTATTTCTCTCTGTCACGATACCACCTTCGGTGATACAAAGCATTTAACGACATATATATTTATTTTCGTCGCTTCTTGACACACGTTCATGGCAAAGGTATTTCTCTCTGTCACGATACCAAATTCGGCGATACAAAGCATTTAACGACATATATATTTATTTTCGTCGCTTCTTGACACACGTTCATGGCAAAGGTATTTCTCTCTGTCACGATACCACCTTCGGCGATACAAAGCATTTAACGACATATATATTTATTTTCGTCGCTTCTTGACTCACGTTCATGGCAAAGGTATTTCTCTCTGTCACGATACCACCTTCGGCGATACAAAGCATTTAACGACATATATATTTATTTTCGTCGCTTCTTCACTCACGTTCATGGCAAAGGTATTTCTCTCTGTCACGATACCACCTTCGGCGATACAAAGCATTTAACGACATATATATTTATTTTCGTCGCTTCTTGACACACGTTCATGGCAAAGGTATTTCTCTCTGTCACGGTACCACCTTCGGCGATACAAAGCATTTAACGACATATATATTTATTTTCGTCGCTTCTTGACACACGTTCATGGCAAAGGTATTTCTCTCTGTCACGATACCACCTTCGGCGATACAAAGCATTTAACGACATATATATTTATTTTCGTCGCTTCTTCACTCACGTTCATGGCAAAGGTATTTCTCTCTGTCACGATACCACCTTCGGCGATACAAAGCATTTAACGACATATATATTTATTTTCGTCGCTTCTTGACACACGTTCATGGCAAAGGTATTTCTCTCTGTCACGATACCACCTTCGGCGATACAAAGCATTTAACGACATATATATTTATTTTCGTCGCTTCTTGACTCACGGTCATGGCAAAGGTATTTCTCTCTGTCACGATACCACCTTCGGCGATACAAAGCATTTAACGACATATATATTTATTTTCGTCGCTTCTTGACTCACGGTCATGGCAAAGGTATTTCTCTCTGTCACGATACCACCTTCGGCGATACAAAGCATTTAACGACATATATATTTATTTTCGTCGCTTCTTGACTCACGGTCATGGCAAAGGTATTTCTCTCTGTCACGATACCACCTTTGGCGATACAAAGCATTTAACGACATATATATTTATTTTCGTCGCTTCTTCACTCACGTTCATGGCAAAGGTATTTCTCTCTGTCACGATACCACCTTCGGCGATACAAAGCATTTAACGACATATATATTTATTTTCGTCGCTTCTTGACTCACGGTCACGGCAAAGGTATTTCTCTCTGTCACGATACCACCTTCGGCGATACAAAGCATTTACCGACATATATATTTATTTTCGTCGCTTCTTGACTCACGGTCACGGCAAAGGTATTTCTCTCTGTCACGATACCACCTTCGGCGATACAAAGCATTTAACGACATATATATTTATTTTCGTCGCTTCTTGACTCACGGTCACGGCAAAGGTATTTCTCTCTGTCACGATACCACCTTCGGCGATACAAAGCATTTAACGACATATATATTTATTTTCGTCGCTTCTTGACTCACGGTCACGGCAAAGGTATTTCTCTCTGTCACGATACCACCTTCGGCGATACAAAGCATTTAACGACATATATATTTATTTTCGTCGCTTCTTGACTCACGGTCACGGCAAAGGTATTTCTCTCTGTCACGATACCACCTTCGGCGATACAAAGCATTTAACGACATATATATTTATTTTCGTCGCTTCTTGACACACGTTCATGGCAAAGGTATTTCTCTCTGTCACGATACCACCTTCGGCGATACAAAGCATTTAACGACATATATATTTATTTTCGTCGCTTCTTGACTCACGGTCATGGCAAAGGTATTTCTCTCTGTCACGATACCACCTTCGGCGATACAAAGCATTTAACGACATATATATTTATTTTCGTCGCTTCTTGACTCACGGTCATGGCAAAGGTATTTCTCTCTGTCACGATACCACCTTCGGCGATACAAAGCATTTAACGACATATATATTTATTTTCGTCGCTTCTTGACTCACGGTCATGGCAAAGGTATTTCTCTCTGTCACGATACCACCTTCGGCGATACAAAGCATTTAACGACATATATATTTATTTTCGTCGCTTCTTGACTCACGGTCACGGCAAAGGTATTTCTCTCTGTCACGATACCACCTTCGGCGATACAAAGCATTTAACGACATATATATTTATTTTCGTCGCTTCTTGACTCACGTTCATGGCAAAGGTATTTCTCTCTGTCACGATACCACCTTCGGCGATACAAAGCATTTAACGACATATATATTTATTTTCGTCGCTTCTTGACTCACGTTCATGGCAAAGGTATTTCTCTCTGTCACGATACCACCTTCGGCGATACAAAGCATTTAACGACATATATATTTATTTTCGTCGCTTCTTGACTCACGGTAATTATAAAAGACTCTTATAATCTGTTTGCGTACGAAGATCTCTTTTACTTCGTCCGAAGCATGTTTTTTAATATATTTTTAATTTATTAAAAGACTTATGTAATATATTTGTAATCCTACAAAAAAACACAGCATAACTTAAATCTTGATCCTTGTACAACCTGTCGGGAGAACTCAACGCGCTTCCCCTTCGTGAACTGCAAAGGTTCCTTAACAAAGCCACGTAATAAAACAATAAATCCTTTAAAAAGTAATTCAGAAGAGATGACATCTCTCCCCACACAAGACCCTGTTTCTGCATATTAACGATATGTTTTTAGCGCCATGTCCCTACTTTAATCCCCCGAAAGGAGGGTCATGTCCCTATATTAAGTCCACCTAGAGAAACATCATAATCCCACTTAATTTCAACTTAATTCGTCGCATGGAAACTTCTTGCACCTACTTTAATTCCATCAAGAAAAGCTTCATTTCCCTAGTCTACTACCCAGAGGATCTGTGTTTCCCTAACGTAATCTCACCTAGAGAACCTTCCTTCCCCCAGAGGATCATCGGGTCATTACCTTTTCCCATAAAGAGAGCCTCATGTCCCTACTTTAATCCCACTTAGAGAAGCTTCATTTTCCTAGTCTACCACCCAGAGGATCTGTGTGTCTCTAACGTAATCCCACCCAGAAAACCTTCCTTTTCTTAGTCTACCACCCAGAGGATCTGTGTGTTCCTAACGTAATCTCACCTAGAGAACCTTCCTTCCCCCAGAGGATCATCGGGTCATTACCTTTTCCCACAAAGAGAGCGTCATGTCATTACTTTAATCCCACTTAGAGAAGCTTCATTTCCCTAGTCTACCACCCAGAGGATCTGTGTGTCTCTAATGTAATCCCACCCAGAGAACCTTCCTTTTCCTAGTCTACCACCCAGAGGATCTGTGTGTCCCTAACGTAATCCCAGCCAGAGAAACCTCCTTTCACCAGAGGATCATCGGATCCTTACCTTTTCCCATCAAGAGAGCGTCATGTCCCTACTTTAATCCCACCCAGAGAAGCTTAATTTTCCTAGTGTAACACCCAGAGGAGCTTCGTGTCCCTACCTTATCCCACCAAGAGAGCGACATGTTCCTACCTGAATCCCATCCAGAGAAGCTTCATTCCCTAGTCTACCACCCAGAAGATCTGCGCGTCCCTACCGGAAGAAGCGTCTTGTCCATAGTGTAATCTTCCTAAATTAGCGTCATGTCCCTACCTTAATCCCACCCAGAGAAGCTTAGTATCCCTACCTTATCCCAACAAGAGGGCGTCATGTCCCTGCCTCACACCTAGGGAAGCGAGATGTCTCAACATTCACTCATCATAATTCCAAAAATTTAAATTTCACGTCCTTACTTTTTTCCCTTCCTAGGAAAGTGACTTGCCCCTACTTTAACCCCATCTAAAGATACATCATGTCGCTACCCTAATCCCACCAGGTACGTTTAATATAGGGTTAGTGAATTGGAAATGCAGGTCAAGTTAATCTATGACTATGGAGTAATGTAGTGGTTGGACAGGTAGAAAGAAGTAGAATCCCAGCCTTACTGATTAATCCTAATAATTTCAAGGATATGAAGGGAGATAAAGATAACGGAAGGTCAGGTAATGTTAATAAGGGATGTGAAGAGGGAGGAAGATGTGGAAGGACAAGTAGGGTTTATGTATGGGTACTCATAATACGGAATATAGAGGACAGTAATGAAAACTTTGAGAAGTGTTGGAGACCCACTGTTTAAAAATTACTTATTATAGTAAATCTGTTAAGGAATAAGGCGCACAGAGTGCCGGGGGCGTAGTCAGGACAATGTTTGGGGGGGTACAACCCGGAGGGTCAGGATGGAGCCCTCCCGGGAAATTGCTGGACTTTTTTATCTCTACAAAATCATATCTTACGGTATTTTGGCACTGTTTGTTGGGTCGTCTAGAAGCTGTTTCGCTAAAAACCTATAATATTTTTCTCCTAAAATTAATTGGTTTAGAGGGGGCACGTGCCCCCGTGCCCCCTCTGGCTATGCCCATGCTGTGTACATTATTCTGCTTTCCTAACATCAAAACATTATTCTTCAGTGACGCTCCAATGGAGCAAGAATGTGTACTCGAATGTATACCAATATTTCTAACAGATATAAAGATAATTATAATAAGAATGTAAAGGAATAAGGTGACTGTAAGAGTGACTTCTAGTGGGGAGTGGGGGATAAATCATGGCACTACCCCTATCTGAAGAAAGCTTGCTTTCTACAAAGAGAGAAGCACGCAGACAGTTGCGCTTGCTAATACTGCCTACATGGTGAATGTTGGTACTTTAGGGTAGCATGGTCTGGGTGGTAAGGGGCTCTCAAATAAAATAAAGGTTGGTAAGGCTTCATATGAAATTTATCTGTTTTTATAAACAATATTGATTTACATAATACCGATCTCGGTAAAACCAAAATCACCCTACACAGTCGAATCCGAAGACAAAGCAAATCGAAGCCTGCAAGCCTGGCCGTACCTTGTGCCTCCTCGGTCCACATGCAAAGCACAAAAGATCGGCCAGATGCACTTCGGGCAAGGCACGCGTACATCGCCGCTAACAATGTCTCAAGCAGCTGCTGTAAGATTGCATGGCGTCGCAGCTGGCCCTTTTGTCAAGGACCGGTGGTGGTTTCTTGAGGGATGCGTTGCATCACTTGCACCCCGTCTTTCGCAACCCCTTGTAACGGATTCGACTGGCGCAGTGCGGTTCAATGGCCTATATTATTTCGGTGTTGTAGTCTTAGAAATCGGACACGTGCGAAGCCCAGATACAGCACCCTTTATGCGTCCTTTTAACACGGCCTGGGAGTGAATCGTAAAAGAAAATATTTGGCACATAAATATGTTTAATAGCCTTTACATATATCCAGCCTGCTACTACACTACTTGTGCAAATTTATGATGACAAATAAAAAAAAATAGAAAATGTAGAGATTTTTTATATACAGTCATTAATTACCTTTATTTTTCTTAGGAATATTGGTATACATTTGAGTAGATTCTTCTGCCTTACCAGAAAAACATTATTCTTCGTTGACGCGTATCGGATTAACTCCATTATCAAAACTTATAACTGTACTCTTATATTATCAAAACTTTAAACTCCACTCTTACATATCAAAACTTTAAACAGTACTCTTACATTATCAAACTTTTAAACCGTACTAAACTTTAAAATGTATTTGGATAATGTCTAACATAATCTAAATATCTATCTAAAGTTTTGATAGTGTAAGAGTACTTTTACAATTTTTGATATTGTAAGAGTACAGTTTAAAGTTTTTATAATGTTAGAGTATAGCTTAAAGTTTTTATAATATATGAGTACAGTTTAAAGGGGGTTGGTAATGTAAGAGTACGGTTTAAAGTTTTGTTAATGTAAGAGTATAGCTTAAAGTTTTAATAATGTAAGAGTACATTTTAAAGTTTTGGTAATGTAAGATTATAGCTTAAAGTTTTAATAATGTAAGAGTATAGTTTAAAGTTTTGGTAATGTAAGAATACAGTTTAAAGTTTTTATAATGTTAGAGTATAGCTTAAAGTTTTTATAATATATGAGTACAGTTTAAAGGGTGTTGATAATGTAAGAGTACGGTTTAAAGTTTTGTTAATGTTAGAGTATAGCTTAAAGTTTTAATAATGTAAGAGTACATTTTAAAGTTTTGGTAATGTAAGATTATAGCTTAAAGTTTTAATAATGTAAGAGTATAGTTTAAAGTTTTAATAATGTAAGAGTACAGTTTAAAGTTTTGGTAATGTAAGAGTATAGCTTAAAGTTTTAATAATGTAAGAGTATAGTTTAAGGTTTTGGTAATGTAAGAGTATAGCTTAGATTTTTGTTAATGTAAGAGGACAGTTTAAAGTTTTGGTAATGTAAGAGTATAGCTTAGAGTTTTGATAATGTAAGAGGCCAGTTTAAAGTTTTGATAATGTAAAAGTGAAAGTTTGATAATGTAAGAGTATAGTTTAAAGTTTTGATAATGTAAAAGTAAAGTTAAAGTTTGATAATGTAAGAGGACAGTTTAACGTTTTGGTAATGTAAGAGTATAGCTTAGATTTTTGTTAATGTAAGAGGACAGTTTAAAGTTTTGGTAATGTAAGAGTATAGCTTAGAGTTTTGATAATGTAAGAGGCCAGTTTAAAGTTTTGATAATGTAAGATTATAGCTTAAAGTTTTAATAATGTAAGAGTATAGTTTAAAGTTTTAATAATGTAAGAGTACATTTTAAAGTTTTGGTAATGTAAGATTATAGCTTAAAGTTTTAATAATGTAAGAGTATAGTTTAAAGTTTTAATAATGTAAGAGTACAGTTTAAAGTTTTGGTAATGTAAGAGTATAGCTTAAAGTTTTAATAATGTAAGAGTATAGTTTAAGGTTTTGGTAATGTAAGAGTATAGCTTAGATTTTTGTTAATGTAAGAGGACAGTTTAAAGTTTTGGTAATGTAAGAGTATAGCTTAGAGTTTTGATAATGTAAGAGGCCAGTTTAAAGTTTTGATAATGTAAAAGTGAAAGTTTGATAATGTAAGAGTATAGTTTAAAGTTTTGATAATGTAAAAGTAAAGTTAAAGTTTGATAATGTAAGAGGACAGTTTAACGTTTTGGTAATGTAAGACTATAGCTTAGAGTTTTGATAATGTAAGAGTATAATTTAATGTTTTGATAATGTAAAAGTAAAGTTAAAGTTTGATAGTGTAAGAGGCCAGTTTAAAGTTTTGATAATG
Organism: Prosapia bicincta; assembly: GCA_036971475.1. Lineage (NCBI taxonomy): Eukaryota > Metazoa > Arthropoda > Insecta > Hemiptera > Cercopidae > Prosapia > Prosapia bicincta. The sequence continues at coordinate 14,469,908 of JBAIZL010000011.1, read as the reverse complement.
TAAAAGTAAAGTTAAAGTGTGATAACGTAAGATTATAGTTTATAGTTTTGATACTGTAAAAGTAAAGTTAAAGTTTGATAATGTAAGAGTATAGTTTAAAGTTTTGATAATGTAAAAGTAAAGTTAAAGTTTGATAATGTAAGAGGACAGTTTAACGTTTTGGTAATGTAAGAGTATAGCTTAGATTTTTGTTAATGTAAGAGGACAGTTTAAAGTTTTGGTAATGTAAGAGTATAGCTTAGAGTTTTGATAATGTAAGAGGCCAGTTTAAAGTTTTGATAATGTAAAAGTGAAAGTTTGATAATGTAAGAGTATAGTTTAAAGTTTTGATAATGTAAAAGTAAAGTTAAAGTTTGATAATGTAAGAGGACAGTTTAACGTTTTGGTAATGTAAGAGTATAGCTTAGAGTTTTGATAATGTAAGAGGCCAGTTTAAAGTTTTGATAATGTAAAAGTGAAAGTTTGATAATATAAGAGTATAGTTTAAGGTTTTGGTAATGTAAGAGTACAGTTTAAAGTTTTGGTAATGTAAGAGTATAGCTTAGATTTTTGTTAATGTAAGAGTACAGTTTAAAGTTTTGGTAATGTAAGAGTATAGCTTAGGTTTTTGTTAATATAAGAGTACAGTTTAAAGTTTTGGTAATGTAAGAGTATAGCTTAGATTTTTGTTAATGTAAGAGGACAGTTTAAAGTTTTGGTAATGTAAGAGTATAGCTTAGAGTTTTGATAATGTAAGAGGCCAGTTTAAAGTTTTGATAATGTAAAAGTGAAAGTTTGATAATGTAAGAGTATAGTTTAAAGTTTTGATAATGTAAAAGTAAAGTTAAAGTTTGATAATGTAAGAGGACAGTTTAACGTTTTGGTAATGTAAGACTATAGCTTAGAGTTTTGATAATGTAAGAGTATAATTTAATGTTTTGATAATGTAAAAGTAAAGTTAAAGTTTGATAGTGTAAGAGGCCAGTTTAAAGTTTTGATAATGTAAAAGTAAAGTTAAAGTGTGATAACGTAAGATTATAGTTTATAGTTTTGATACTGTAAAAGTAAAGTTAAAGTTTGATAATGTAAGAGTATAGTTTAAAGTTATGATAATGTAAAAGTAAAGTTAAAGTTTGATAATGTAAGAGGACAGTTTTAAGTTTCGATAATGGAGTTAATCCGATACGCGTCAATGAAGAACATTGATTTGATGTTAGGGAGGCCAGGAAAACTTACTTAAATGTTTTTCTCCCTTAGCATACTTGCGAGACATGAAGTACGTTGAATCTAGGGACGTGGAAGTTCTATCTACAATTACATGGGTTTTAGGTGCTGGGAATAGTGTTCTCTGATTGGAGCACAGCGAGGGACGAACCATTCCGTAGGGGCCCCCAGCTCCTCCTGCAGTAAAGCAGAACGAAAGATAAGGAGCATAAAAACGTTATTGTGGCCTTTATGGCGACAAAAGATAGGCAGGATTAAGTTAAGGACATCAAGCGCCTCCGGTGTAAAAGACATGGAAGCTCTAGAGATCCAGTGCACAGGAACGCAACTATGTTGCCATCGGAAGATGCCTTCGTAGAAACGCAATCGTTACAAGCCATTGGGAACTCCCAGTACAGTAGAGCCTCGATTATCCGAAGTAATGTGGGCCGAGGGTAACTCGGACGACACAACTATGTTGCCATCGGAAGATGCCTTCGTAGAATCGCAATCGTTACAAGCCATTGGGAACTCCCAGTACAGTAGAGCCTCGATTATCCGAAGTAATGTGGGCCGAGGGTAACTCGGACGACACAACTATGTTGCCATCGGAAGATGCCTTCGTAGAAACGCAACCGTTACAAGCCATTGGGAACTCCCAGTACAGTAGAGCCTCGATTATCCGAAGTAATGTGGGCCGAGGGTAACTCGGACGACACAACTATGTTGAAATCGAGAACGAAACTTATAGTAAAATGAAAAGAAACGTCATATATGGAAAAAGGTATCGACTGTACTACCAAAAAAAGTTCTAATACAAATGGAATAAAAATATAAAACGAAAAAGACACATTATTTATTTACATTTTCATTTATTATACATTTATTATTATATTATATATATATATATATATATATATATATATATATATATATATATATATATATATATATATAATTCTATATATGGGAATATTATTCTACCTTTAAAATTGATAGCGTATTTATAAATCGTTGCTCTAAGAGCATGCGGAGAGCCAAAACGTATATACATAATGTTTATATATATAGTTACCACCTCAGTTAACCCGGAACTCGGTTAATCGAGGTTCGGATAATCGAGGATTCGTTGTGAATTAATCAATTTACAATTTAAAGGTGATCAGCCAGAATGATTATAATGGCTTACGGAAGATAAGACAGGATTGTAGAAATAGTCAGGATTAAAATTGTGCGTGCGTATGTGTGTAAGAGCTCGCGTTTAAGAGAGTGTTTCCTTGCAATAGAGTACATTTTTGCAGGTTAATGCTATCAGCCAGTACTTCTATAGTCTACGAACAAAATGGTCCTGAATATGCATAGGGACACAAAACCCCCTAGAACAAGGTACAAGGGAAATCATGACCTGCACAAGATGTTGTACCTGAAGTAGATTTACTCTCTTTCGGGGTAAAATAAAGTGTCCCGGTTACACCTCCAAGAAGCACTATATGGAAAGCTGGGCGGAATTAGGTAGGACTAAGGAGTGACCGCCTGGTCCTAGTAATAGAGGGGCAAAGTTACTTATCTGAAGTATACTCGTATCTGCTGTCAGTCCGGGTGGGGACGGGTGTGTAATCACTGACGGTGGAACACTCAGGTAATCCTGATGGAATAGCTTACCTGTCGCAATAGGTGATGGGCTAAATGTTAGCAGTGAAGAGAAATAAAAAGAAATCTGAACAAATTTTAAATTGGTTACTATGTTATTCTTAATAGGATCTACTAGAAGAGGGAAATCTTTGATAACTAGTCGTTACCCCCCTTATCGTTCTTAAATCGACCATTTTCTTTTTGACAACTTTGACAATATTATTTCAGTCTGACTATCTCTCCCGTAGACAAAACCAACAAGAAGGAAATTCGAGCGTGGTCAAGGAAACCGGAAACGGAAACAATTAATGAATTTAATAGTTAGTTTATTAATGACGTTAATGTAACACTTTACTTAAGCGGAGAAATCTATTCTCGTAAGAGCTAAAGCATAGAAGCTAAAATTACATAGAATTACGTCTCGGTAGCGGTAAATTAATTACATTTTAATACATTGTAGCCTATACAGAGCTTCATTAATAGCCTTTAATTATTCCTTCAATGTAAATGCCTGAGTAACAAAAACTAGCCACCGATACAAAGTAATGAAATTTGGCTCACGGTTCAACACTTTCCACCTTGTCTTATTACACGGGAGGTTGCGTGTCCCTACTTTATTCTAACTGTCCTTCCCAATCCCTACCCCTACAAGGGGTAGCTTGGAAAGCAACCATACCTAACCCCGTATTTCCCTCTAAGTCCTTGTCGCCTTAAGTACTACAGTATAAATCGACGCAAATCGGTAAACCTGTGTGTGTGTATGTGTGTTTATGCGTTCGTGTGTGTGTGTGTGTGTGTGTGTGTGTGTGTGTGTGTGTGTGTGTGTGTGTGTGGTATATTTGCGAATCTACTTTTGAGAGTTATTAATTAGTGTTTTCATTTTTAAGGTCTTCTAAAAAGCTCGAAAATGAAAGCACTGCACTTGTTTAGGTACATTAAAGTACAAGTGTATGTATATATTCCCCCTATCTCTCTCTCTTTATATAT
>JBAIZL010000011.1:14386107-14463607 GCA_036971475.1 Prosapia bicincta | reverse complement strand
GCTTCTTGTGAGAAAATAAATGTCGAAAATATAGCCTATATAGTTTCTTGTGAGAAAACAAAGAAAGAAAGTATAATGTTTCATGAGATAAAATAACTATAGAAAATGTATAGGCCTAGTGCTTCTTGTGAGAAAATAAATGTCGAAAATATATATAGTTTCTTGTGAGAAAACAAAGAAAGAAAGTATAATGTTTCATGAGATAAAATAACTATAGAAAATGTATAGGCCTACTGCTTCTTGTGAGAAAATAAATGTCGAAAATATAGCCTATATAGTTTCTTGTGAGAAAACAAAGAAAGAAAGTATAATGTTTCATGAGATAAAATAACTATAGAAAATGTATAGGCCTAGTGCTTCTTGTGAGAAAATAAATGTCGAAAATATAGCCTATATAGTTTCTTGTGAGAAAACAAAGAAAGAAAGTATAATGTTTCATGAGATAAAATAACTATAGAAAATGTATAGGCCTACTGCTTCTTGTGAGAAAATAAATGTCGAAAATATAGCCTATATAGTTTCTTGTGAGAAAACAAAGAAAGAAAGTATAATGTTTCATGAGATAAAATAACTATAGAAAATGTATAGGCCTAGTGCTTCTTGTGAGAAAATAAATGTCGAAAATATAGCCTATATAGTTTCTTGTGAGAAAACAAAGAAAGAAAGTATAATGTTTCATGAGATAAAATAACTATAGAAAATGTATAGGCCTACTGCTTCTTGTGAGAAAATAAATGTCGAAAATATAGCCTATATAGTTTCTTGTGAGAAAACAAAGAAAGAAAGTATAATGTTTCATGAGATAAAATAACTATAGAAAATGTATAGGCCTACTGCTTCTTGTGAGAAAATAAATGTCGAAAATATAGCCTATATAGTTTCTTGTGAGAAAACAAAGAAAGAAAGTATAATGTTTCATGAGATAAAATAACTATAGAAAATGTATAGGCCTACTGCTTCTTGTGAGAAAATAAATGTCGAAAATATAGCCTATATAGTTTCTTGTGAGAAAACAAAGAAAGAAAGTATAATGTTTCATGAGATAAAATAACTATAGAAAATGTATAGGCCTACTGCTTCTTGTGAGAAAATAAATGTCGAAAATATAGCCTATATAGTTTCTTGTGAGAAAACAAAGAAAGAAAGTATAATGTTTCATGAGATAAAATAACTATAGAAAATGTATAGGCCTACTGCTTCTTGTGAGAAAATAAATGTCGAAAATATAGCCTATATAGTTTCTTGTGAGAAAACAAAGAAAGAAAGTATAATGTTTCATGAGATAAAATAACTATAGAAAATGTATAGGCCTACTGCTTCTTGTGAGAAAATAAATGTCGAAAATATAGCCTATATAGTTTCTTGTGAGAAAACAAAGAAAGAAAGTATAATGTTTCATGAGATAAAATAACTATAGAAAATGTATAGGCCTACTGCTTCTTGTGAGAAAATAAATGTCGAAAATATAGCCTATATAGTTTCTTGTGAGAAAACAAAGAAAGAAAGTATAATGTTTCATGAGATAAAATAACTATAGAAAATGTATAGGCCTAGTGCTTCTTGTGAGAAAATAAATGTCGAAAATATAGCCTATATAGTTTCTTGTGAGAAAACAAAGAAAGAAAGTATAATGTTTCATGAGATAAAATAACTATAGAAAATGTATAGGCCTACTGCTTCTTGTGAGAAAATAAATGTCGAAAATATAGCCTATATAGTTTCTTGTGAGAAAACAAAGAAAGAAAGTATAATGTTTCATGAGATAAAATAACTATAGAAAATGTATAGGCCTAGTGCTTCTTGTGAGAAAATAAATGTCGAAAATATATATAGTTTCTTGTGAGAAAACAAAGAAAGAAAGTATAATGTTTCATGAGATAAAATAACTATAGAAAATGTATAGGCCTACTGCTTCTTGTGAGAAAATAAATGTCGAAAATATAGCCTATATAGTTTCTTGTGAGAAAACAAAGAAAGAAAGTATAATGTTTCATGAGATAAAATAACTATAGAAAATGTATAGGCCTAGTGCTTCTTGTGAGAAAATAAATGTCGAAAATATAGCCTATATAGTTTCTTGTGAGAAAACAAAGAAAGAAAGTATAATGTTTCATGAGATAAAATAACTATAGAAAATGTATAGGCCTACTGCTTCTTGTGAGAAAATAAATGTCGAAAATATAGCCTATATAGTTTCTTGTGAGAAAACAAAGAAAGAAAGTATAATGTTTCATGAGATAAAATAACTATAGAAAATGTATAGGCCTAGTGCTTCTTGTGAGAAAATAAATGTCGAAAATATAGCCTATATAGTTTCTTGTGAGAAAACAAAGAAAGAAAGTATAATGTTTCATGAGATAAAATAACTATAGAAAATGTATAGGCCTACTGCTTCTTGTGAGAAAATAAATGTCGAAAATATAGCCTATATAGTTTCTTGTGAGAAAACAAAGAAAGAAAGTATAATGTTTCATGAGATAAAATAACTATAGAAAATGTATAGGCCTACTGCTTCTTGTGAGAAAATAAATGTCGAAAATATAGCCTATATAGTTTCTTGTGAGAAAACAAAGAAAGAAAGTATAATGTTTCATGAGATAAAATAACTATAGAAAATGTATAGGCCTACTGCTTCTTGTGAGAAAATAAATGTCGAAAATATAGCCTATATAGTTTCTTGTGAGAAAACAAAGAAAGAAAGTATAATGTTTCATGAGATAAAATAACTATAGAAAATGTATAGGCCTACTGCTTCTTGTGAGAAAATAAATGTCGAAAATATAGCCTATATAGTTTCTTGTGAGAAAACAAAGAAAGAAAGTATAATGTTTCATGAGATAAAATAACTATAGAAAATGTATAGGCCTACTGCTTCTTGTGAGAAAATAAATGTCGAAAATATAGCCTATATAGTTTCTTGTGAGAAAACAAAGAAAGAAAGTATAATGTTTCATGAGATAAAATAACTATAGAAAATGTATAGGCCTACTGCTTCTTGTGAGAAAATAAATGTCGAAAATATAGCCTATATAGTTTCTTGTGAGAAAACAAAGAAAGAAAGTATAATGTTTCATGAGATAAAATAACTATAGAAAATGTATAGGCCTACTGCTTCTTGTGAGAAAATAAATGTCGAAAATATAGCCTATATAGTTTCTTGTGAGAAAACAAAGAAAGAAAGTATAATGTTTCATGAGATAAAATAACTATAGAAAATGTATAGGCCTAGTGCTTCTTGTGAGAAAATAAATGTCGAAAATATAGCCTATATAGTTTCTTGTGAGAAAACAAAGAAAGAAAGTATAATGTTTCATGAGATAAAATAACTATAGAAAATGTATAGGCCTACTGCTTCTTGTGAGAAAATAAATGTCGAAAATATAGCCTATATAGTTTCTTGTGAGAAAACAAAGAAAGAAAGTATAATGTTTCATGAGATAAAATAACTATAGAAAATGTATAGGCCTACTGCTTCTTGTGAGAAAATAAATGTCGAAAATATAGCCTATATAGTTTCTTGTGAGAAAACAAAGAAAGAAAGTATAATGTTTCATGAGATAAAATAACTATAGAAAATGTATAGGCCTAGTGCTTCTTGTGAGAAAATAAATGTCGAAAATATAGCCTATATAGTTTCTTTTGAGAAAACAAAGAAAGAAAGTATAATGTTTCATGAGATAAAATAACTATAGAAAATGTATAGGCCTACTGCTTCTTGTGAGAAAATAAATGTCGAAAATATAGCCTATATAGTTTCTTGTGAGAAAACAAAGAAAGAAAGTATAATGTTTCATGAGATAAAATAACTATAGAAAATGTATAGGCCTAGTGCTTCTTGTGAGAAAATAAATGTCGAAAATATAGCCTATATAGTTTCTTTTGAGAAAACAAAGAAAGAAAGTATAATGTTTCATGAGATAAAATAACTATAGAAAATGTATAGGCCTACTGCTTCTTGTGAGAAAATAAATGTCGAAAATATAGCCTATATAGTTTCTTGTGAGAAAACAAAGAAAGAAAGTATAATGTTTCATGAGATAAAATAACTATAGAAAATGTATAGGCCTACTGCTTCTTGTGAGAAAATAAATGTCGAAAATATAGCCTATATAGTTTCTTTTGAGAAAACAAAGAAAGAAAGTATAATGTTTCATGAGATAAAATAACTATAGAAAATGTATAGGCCTACTGCTTCTTGTGAGAAAATAAATGTCGAAAATATAGCCTATATAGTTTCTTGTGAGAAAACAAAGAAAGAAAGTATAATGTTTCATGAGATAAAATAACTATAGAAAATGTATAGGCCTACTGCTTCTTGTGAGAAAATAAATGTCGAAAATATAGCCTATATAGTTTCTTGTGAGAAAACAAAGAAAGAAAGTATAATGTTTCATGAGATAAAATAACTATAGAAAATGTATAGGCCTACTGCTTCTTGTGAGAAAATAAATGTCGAAAATATAGCCTATATAGTTTCTTGTGAGAAAACAAAGAAAGAAAGTATAATGTTTCATGAGATAAAATAACTATAGAAAATGTATAGGCCTACTGCTTCTTGTGAGAAAATAAATGTCGAAAATATAGCCTATATAGTTTCTTGTGAGAAAACAAAGAAAGAAAGTATAATGTTTCATGAGATAAAATAACTATAGAAAATGTATAGGCCTACTGCTTCTTGTGAGAAAATAAATGTCGAAAATATAGCCTATATAGTTTCTTGTGAGAAAACAAAGAAAGAAAGTATAATGTTTCATGAGATAAAATAACTATAGAAAATGTATAGGCCTACTGCTTCTTGTGAGAAAATAAATGTCGAAAATATAGCCTATATAGTTTCTTGTGAGAAAACAAAGAAAGAAAGTATAATGTTTCATGAGATAAAATAACTATAGAAAATGTATAGGCCTACTGCTTCTTGTGAGAAAATAAATGTCGAAAATATAGCCTATATAGTTTCTTGTGAGAAAACAAAGAAAGAAAGTATAATGTTTCATGAGATAAAATAACTATAGAAAATGTATAGGCCTACTGCTTCTTGTGAGAAAATAAATGTCGAAAATATAGCCTATATAGTTTCTTGTGAGAAAACAAAGAAAGAAAGTATAATGTTTCATGAGATAAAATAACTATAGAAAATGTATAGGCCTAGTGCTTCTTGTGAGAAAATAAATGTCGAAAATATAGCCTATATAGTTTCTTGTGAGAAAACAAAGAAAGAAAGTATAATGTTTCATGAGATAAAATAACTATAGAAAATGTATAGGCCTAGTGCTTCTTGTGAGAAAATAAATGTCGAAAATATAGCCTATATAGTTTCTTGTGAGAAAACAAAGAAAGAAAGTATAATGTTTCATGAGATAAAATAACTATAAAAAATGTATAGGCCTAGTGCTTCTTGTGAGAAAATAAATGTCGAAAATATAGCCTATATAGTTTCTTTTGAGAAAACAAAGAAAGAAAGTATAATGTTTCATGAGATAAAATAACTATAGAAAATGTATAGGCCTACTGCTTCTTGTGAGAAAATAAATGTCGAAAATATAGCCTATATAGTTTCTTGTGAGAAAACAAAGAAAGAAAGTATAATGTTTCATGAGATAAAATAACTATAGAAAATGTATAGGCCTAGTGCTTCTTGTGAGAAAATAAATGTCGAAAATATAGCCTATATAGTTTCTTGTGAGAAAACAAAGAAAGAAAGTATAATGTTTCATGAGATAAAATAACTAGAAAATGTATAGGCCTACTGCTTCTTGTGAGAAAATAAATGTCGAAAATATAGCCTATATAGTTTCTTGTGAGAAAACAAAGAAAGAAAGTATAATGTTTCATGAGATAAAATAACTATAGAAAATGTATAGGCCTACTGCTTCTTGTGAGAAAATAAATGTCGAAAATATAGCCTATATAGTTTCTTGTGAGAAAACAAAGAAAGAAAGTATAATGTTTCATGAGATAAAATAACTATAGAAAATGTATAGGCCTACTGCTTCTTGTGAGAAAATAAATGTCGAAAATATAGCCTATATAGTTTCTTGTGAGAAAACAAAGAAAGAAAGTATAATGTTTCATGAGATAAAATAACTATAGAAAATGTATAGGCCTAGTGCTTCTTGTGAGAAAATAAATGTCGAAAATATAGCCTATATAGTTTCTTGTGAGAAAACAAAGAAAGAAAGTATAATGTTTCATGAGATAAAATAACTATAGAAAATGTATAGGCCTAGTGCTTCTTGTGAGAAAATAAATGTCGAAAATATAGCCTATATAGTTTCTTGTGAGAAAACAAAGAAAGAAAGTATAATGTTTCATGAGATAAAATAACTAGAAAATGTATAGGCCTACTGCTTCTTGTGAGAAAATAAATGTCGAAAATATAGCCTATATAGTTTCTTGTGAGAAAACAAAGAAAGAAAGTATAATGTTTCATGAGATAAAATAACTATAGAAAATGTATAGGCCTAGTGCTTCTTGTGAGAAAATAAATGTCGAAAATATAGCCTATATAGTTTCTTGTGAGAAAACAAAGAAAGAAAGTATAATGTTTCATGAGATAAAATAACTATAGAAAATGTATAGGCCTAGTGCTTCTTGTGAGAAAATAAATGTCGAAAATATAGCCTATATAGTTTCTTGTGAGAAAACAAAGAAAGAAAGTATAATGTTTCATGAGATAAAATAACTATAGAAAATGTATAGGCCTACTGCTTCTTGTGAGAAAATAAATGTCGAAAATATAGCCTATATAGTTTCTTGTGAGAAAACAAAGAAAGAAAGTATAATGTTTCATGAGATAAAATAACTATAGAAAATTGTTTCTCGTGGGAAAACATGTTTTGTTTCTTGTGAAAAAAATATAGAAAATCTATATTGTTCCTTATGAGAAAATGTATACACTAATTCTTGTGAGAAAATAAATATAGAAAATATATTGTTTTGTTTGAGAAAACAAACACTGTAGGTTTGTATTGTTTCTTGTGAAAAAATATGGAAAATTTGACGGTTTTAAACACAAGTGATCCCTGCGCGTTGCTAGTGGGGTGTCTGTTGTATTATAGATTGAGTAAATTTAATAATAAAGTTTAAAGGAATAAAAAAGTGATAAACTATCGATATATCGTAAACTTTAAGATACCGCCAAATTTAACGGCGTTAAATAAAACAAATTTAAAGCAAACAACCATGGCTAAAGGCGTATATAGGGGAATTCATTCATCTCTTTATATCCGTGATGTCTAATATTACAACCAGTTTTTTGTAGGGGTTAGTGGGGCAGCCACTGAGAGATCCGGGCCCCGGGTTCAAAGATAAGTCTCGTCGTCGTCCGCAGCTAACCTTACATCAACAAAACTAAAGGCCGCACCACTTTACTGCCGCTATTTATAGCACAGTTTAACAACAATCAGACAGAAAATGGCGGACGGACAGTTCTGTATTACTCTAGACGATGTAAGTAACGCTCATTCGAACGGCTTATATGTCGAACAGTTCTTCGTGTGTGACTTTTAGTAGCTAAAACTAGCAAGACAAGTGAGAACGTTACGTGTTTCTGTAATTTAATAAGGAAGGCACTTACTGAGCGATGGAGACACAAGAGCAAGGAGCTTTGGAACACGTGACGGCAGCGTTCAACTGAGACGAAGTGTGGAGAGTGGGGGACGGAGGGGGAGGGAGACGCATTGAGCAACGCCAGACGGGAGGGGCTCACTTAGGGACAGAAACGCATTCTTTAGCTTTTTCGCCCTTTTAACCCTGCTTAAGGAATAAATTTACAATTTTTAAAACTGTTTAGGAAGGCGATTCGGACGCGCATGTGACTTTTTCCGGCAAAACGTGCGAAATTACCCGTTTCCTGTGCCACTTTAGAACGACCCAATTACAAAAGTAGGTCAACGGGTGACTACCGAAGAATTCGCTTCGGTTATAAGATAACGTGGAGCCGATCCCGTTCTAAAAGCAGGCTTCAAAGGAACACAACGTCCGAAATAAACAGTTCAGGAAAGTGACTGCAAGTTTGTTCCGATCTTAGGCGTGACGGCTGCACAATCGACGAAAATTACGAGAAAACACGTTCGCACAACGCAGAAACAAGTTAGTTACAAACTTTATGGCGTCGTGAAGTGCGCTTTAATTGTTCCAACATTCTGCCAAGCTTCATATCTTTATATTAACACAAGCAAAACTGTTGACAATGGAAACAAAATTCAAATGTCTGAAACATTTCAATGTTAAATCGAGATACTTCACATTTTCATGCGTAAACAAGCAAACGCGTTTATAGAGAATTTTTATTTTAGTATGTAGGTATACTTAGAAGTACGTTTATACTTTCCAACAAAGAGCTTAGGGGGAGGGGGTAAGCCTTATTTCCTGCTTGAGACTCTATTTGTCCGCTTTCGGAAACAATTTCTAGAAAACTTAAATGTGGAAAGCCGTTAAACAAGTATTATAAACAAAAAAATAAAAACACGTTTGATGCTGAGTCAAAGAAATCTATTTATTAGGAATTTGGCAACGTTTCGACGACTAAATTGTCGTCCTCATTCAGGCCTACAAGTATAATTAACAGAATTAACATCTACGTCGTAAAAATTCACAACAAAATTAATATAAAATCAAAACATTACAATATGTTAGTAATACTAATAAATGAACAAAACAACACAATTTAATTAATGAATTAATATTTGAAAAAACTGTATAAACATCAAATGTCACTCACTGCAAGTTTTAAAAAATGTAACTGAACTTGAGTGGATGAACAAAAAGCAAGTCGGTATGATTGAAAATTTTAACAAGATATTTATAAGAGTGCAAACTAATAGACGGAAATGAAAAAAAGAAATTTCAACAGAGATCTCCTAAAGTTTGTTCCATCATAAAACCTGGTTCCTCTACACCATAGGGCTTGCACTCACCTTAACTTCACTCAGGGCTCTACTGGGTCAAGCGATGCTTTAGAAGTTGCCAAATCCGTTTAATTAAAAATCTTTCTTCTCCACAAATTTGGTATTACTTTATGCGGGACGTTTTGAACAGAATTATTAGACACAAATTTATACACGTTTAGAAATACGTAAAGTTATAAGCAAGATACAAGGGTAGTTAGGTGCCATCTAGGCCTCTCTGTTTGGCCTAGTTGCCTGTAGGGGAGCCACCTCCTCTAGCGGCTACACAAGTCCAGGGAAACCTGAAAACCAGGAGCGCAGCAGGGAAAGCTGAGTTGACATTCCAGGCGGGATTTATAGCCACGTAGCAAAATTAAATACCATTAGCGCTTAAAATCATGCAAGTTGGTGACGTGAGTTGACTCGATTTCTTATTAATTTTAATACATTCTAAATTTAAAGAGCACCCAATAAACAACTTTAAAACTTGAGGTACATCTTGAGGTTTTTTGTATAAATTACACCTTTTTGTATTAATTTGTCACAAAAACCACTACGTACTGATTTATTCAGCAGACGCGATTCGCGCTAGGTCAGCGCATTACTCAATGCTGTGAATTACCGACAAGACTGTTGCTCAGGTGTGTTGTGTTGGTGTGAGTCTGTGGTGTATTTCTGTTCTGCGGTGTGTTATTGTTCAATGCTGTGAGTCACTGACAAGACTGTTGCTCAGGTGTGTTGTGTTGGTGTGAGTCTGTAGTGTATTTCTGTTCTGCGGTGTGTTATTGTTCAATGCTGTGAGTCACTGACAAGACTGTTGCTCAGGTGTGTTGTGTTGGTGTGAGTCTGTGGTGTATTTCTGTTCTGCAGTGTGTTATTGTTCAATGCTGTGAGTCACTGACAAGACTGTTGCTCAGGTGTGTTGTGTTGGTGTGAGTCTGTGGTGTATTTCTGTTCTGCAGTGTGTTATTGTTCAATGCTGTGAGTCACTGACAAGACTGTTGCTCAGGTGTGTTGTGTTGGTGTGAGTCTGCGGTGTGTTATTGTTCAATGCTGTGAGTCACTGACAAGACTGTTGCTTAGGTGTGTTGTGTTGGTGTGAGTCTGTGGTGTATTTCTGTTCTGCGGTGTGTTATTGTTCAATGCTGTGAGTCACTGACAAGACTGTTGATCAGGTGTGTTGTGTTGGTGTGAGTCTGTGGTGTATTTCTGTTCTGCGGTGTGTTATTGTTCAATGCTGTGAGTCACTGACAAGACTGTTGCTCAGGTGTGTTGTGTTGGTGTGAGTCTGTGGTGTATTTCTGTTCTGCGGTGTGTTATTGTTCAATGCTGTGAGTCACTGACAAGACTGTTGCTCAGGTGTGTTGTGTTGGTGTGAGTCTGTGGTGTATTTCTGTTCTGCGGTGTGTTATTGTTCAATGCTGTGAGTCACTGACAAGACTGTTGCTCAGGTGTGTTGTGTTGGTGTGAGTCTGTGGTGTATTTCTGTTCTGCGGTGTGTTATTGTTCAATGCTGTGAGTCACTGACAAGACTGTTGCTCAGGTGTGTTGTGTTGTGAGTCTGTGGTGTATTTCTGTTCTGCAGTGTGTTATTGTTCAATGCTGTGAGTCACTGACAAGACTGTTGCTCAGGTGTGTTATGTTGGTGTGAGTCTGTGGTGTATTTCTGTTCTGCAGTGTGTTATTGTTCAATGCTGTGAGTCACTGACAAGACTGTTGCTCAGGTGTGTTGTGTTGGTGTGAGTCTGTGGTGTATTTCTGTTCTGCAGTGTGTTATTGTTCAATGCTGTGAGTCACTGACAAGACTGTTGCTCAGGTGTGTTGTGTTGGTGTGAGTCTGTGGTGTATTTCTGTTCTGCGGTGTGTTATTGTTCAATGCTGTGAGTCACTGACAAGACTGTTGCTCAGGTGTGTTGTGTTGGGGTGAGTCTGTGGTGTATTTCTGTTCTGCAGTGTGTTATTGTTCAATGCTGTGAGTCACTGACAAGACTGTTGCTCAGGTGTGTTGTGTTGGTGTGAGTCTGTGGTGTATTTCTGTTCTGCAGTGTGTTATTGTTCAATGCTGTGAGTCACTGACAAGACTGTTGCTCAGGTGTGTTGTGTTGGTGTGAGTCTGTGGTGTATTTCTGTTCTGCGGTGTGTTATTGTTCAATGCTGTGAGTCACTGACAAGACTGTTGCTCAGGTGTGTTGTGTTGGTGTGAGTCTGTGGTGTATTTCTGTTCTGCAGTGTGTTATTGTTCAATGCTGTGAGTCACTGACAAGACTGTTGCTCAGGTGTGTTGTGTTGGTGTGAGTCTGTGGTGTATTTCTGTTCTGCAGTGTGTTATTGTTCAATGCTGTGAGTCACTGACAAGACTGTTGCTCAGGTGTGTTGTGATGGTGTGAGTCTGTGGTGTATTTCTGTTCTGCAGTGTGTTATTGTTCAATGCTGTGAGTCACTGACAAGACTGTTGCTCAGGTGTGTTGTGTTGGTGTGAGTCTGTGGTGTATTTCTGTTCTGCGGTGTGTTATTGTTCAATGCTGTGAGTCACTGACAAGACTGTTGCTCAGGTGTGTTGTGTTGGTGTGAGTCTGTGGTGTATTTCTGTTCTGCGGTGGGTTATTGTTCAATGCTGTGAGTCACTGACAAGACTGTTGCTCAGGTGTGTTGTGTTGGTGTGAGTCTGCGGTGTGTTATTGTTCAATGCTGTGAGTCACTGACAAGACTGTTGCTTAGGTGTGTTGTGTTGGCGTGAGTCTGTGGTGTATTTCTGTTCTGCGGTGTGTTATTTTTCAATGCTGTGAGTCACTGACAAGACTGTTGATCAGGTGTGTTGTGTTGGTGTGAGTCTGTGGTGTATTTCTGTTCTGCGGTGTGTTATTGTTCAATGCTGTGAGGCACTGACAAGACTGTTGCTCAGGTGTGTTGTGTTGGTGTGAGTCTGCGGTGTGTTTTTGTTCAATGCTGTGAGTCACTGACAAGACTGTTGCTTAGGTGTGTTGTGTTGGTGTGAGTCTGTGGTGTATTTCTGTTCTGCGGTGTGTTATTGTTCAATGCTGTGAGTCACTGACAAGACTGTTGCTCAGGTGTGTTGTGTTGGTGTGAGTCTGTGGTGTATTTCTGTTCTGCGGTGTGTTATTGTTCAATGCTGTGAGTCACTGACAAGACTGTTGCTCAGGTGTGTTGTGTTGGTGTGAGTCTGTGGTGTATTTCTGTTCTGCGGTGTGTTATTGTTCAATGCTGTGAGTCACTGACAAGACTGTTGCTCAGGTATGTTGTGTTGGTGTGAGTCTGTGGTGTATTTCTGTTCTGCGGTGTGTTATTGTTCAATGCTGTGAGTCACTGACAAGACTGTTGATCAGGTGTGTTGTGTTGGTGTGAGTCTGTGGTGTATTTCTGTTCTGCGGTGTGTTATTGTTCAATGCTGTGAGTCACTGACAAGACTGTTGCTCAGGTGTGTTGTGTTGGTGTGAGTCTGTGGTGTATTTCTGTTCTGCTTTGTGTTATTGTTCAATGCTGTGAGTAACACACAAGACTGTTGCTCAGGTGTGTTGTGTTGGTGTGAGTCTGCGGTGTGTTATTGTTCAATGCTGTGAGTCACTGACAAGACTGTTGCTTAGGTGTGTTGTGTTGGTGTGAGTCTGTGGTGTATTTCTGTTCTGCGGTGTGTTATTGTTCAATGCTGTGAGTCACTGACAAGACTGTTGCTCAGGTGTGTTGTGTTGGTGTGAGTCTGTGGTGTATTTCTGTTCTGCGGTGTGTTATTGTTCAATGCTGTGAGTCACTGACAAGACTGTTGCTCAGGTGTGTTGTGTTGGTGTGAGTCTGTGGTGTATTTCTGTTCTGCGGTGTGTTATTGTTCAATGCTGTGAGTCACTACAAGACTGTTGCTCAGGTGTGTTGTGTTGGTGTGAGTCTGTGGTGTATTTCTGTTCTGCAGTGTGTTATTGTTCAATGCTGTGAGTCACTGACAAGACTATTGCTCAGGTGTGTTGTGATGGTGTGAGTCTGTGGTGTATTTCTGTTCTGCAGTGTGTTATTGTTCAATGCTGTGAGTCACTGACAAGACTGTTGCTCAGGTGTGTTGTGTTGGTGTGAGTCTGTGGTGTATTTCTGTTCTGCGGTGTGTTATTGTTCAATGCTGTGAGTCACTGACAAGACTGTTGCTCAGGTGTGTTGTGTTGGTGTGAGTCTGTGGTGTATTTCTGTTCTGCGGTGGGTTATTGTTCAATGCTGTGAGTCACTGACAAGACTGTTGCTCAGGTGTGTTGTGTTGGTGTGAGTCTGCGGTGTGTTATTGTTCAATGCTGTGAGTCACTGACAAGACT
The DNA here is from genome assembly GCA_036971475.1 of Prosapia bicincta. Lineage (NCBI taxonomy): Eukaryota > Metazoa > Arthropoda > Insecta > Hemiptera > Cercopidae > Prosapia > Prosapia bicincta. The sequence continues at coordinate 14,450,409 of JBAIZL010000011.1, read as the reverse complement.
GTTGCTTAGGTGTGTTGTGTTGGTGTGAGTCTGCGGTGTGTTATTGTTCAATGCTGTGAGTCACTGACAAGACTGTTGCTTAGGTGTGTTGTGTTGGTGTGAGTCTGTGGTGTATTTCTGTTCTGCGGTGGGTTATTGTTCAATGCTGTGAGTCACTGACAAGACTGTTGCTTAGGTGTGTTGTGTTGGTGTGAGTCTGTGGTGTATTTCTGTTCTGCGGTGTGTTATTGTTCAATGCTGTGAGTCACTGACAAGACTGTTGATCAGGTGTGTTGTGTTGGTGTGAGTCTGTGGTGTATTTCTGTTCTGCGGTGTGTTATTGTTCAATGCTGTGAGTCACTGACAAGACTGTTGCTCAGGTGTGTTGTGTTGGTGTGAGTCTGTGGTGTATTTCTGTTCTGCGGTGTGTTATTGTTCAATGCTGTGAGTCACTGACAAGACTGTTGCTCAGGTGTGTTGTGTTGGTGTGAGTCTGTGGTGTATTTCTGTTCTGCGGTGTGTTATTGTTCAATGCTGTGAGTCACTGACAAGACTGTTGCTCAGGTGTGTTGTGTTGGTGTGAGTCTGTGGTGTATTTCTGTTCTGCGGTGTGTTATTGTTCAATGCTGTGAGTCACTGACAAGACTGTTGCTCAGGTGTGTTGTGTTGTGAGTCTGTGGTGTATTTCTGTTCTGCAGTGTGTTATTGTTCAATGCTGTGAGTCACTGACAAGACTGTTGCTCAGGTGTGTTATGTTGGTGTGAGTCTGTGGTGTATTTCTGTTCTGCAGTGTGTTATTGTTCAATGCTGTGAGTCACTGACAAGACTGTTGCTCAGGTGTGTTGTGTTGGTGTGAGTCTGTGGTGTATTTCTGTTCTGCAGTGTGTTATTGTTCAATGCTGTGAGTCACTGACAAGACTGTTGCTCAGGTGTGTTGTGTTGGTGTGAGTCTGTGGTGTATTTCTGTTCTGCGGTGTGTTATTGTTCAATGCTGTGAGTCACTGACAAGACTGTTGCTCAGGTGTGTTGTGTTGGGGTGAGTCTGTGGTGTATTTCTGTTCTGCAGTGTGTTTTTGTTCAATGCTGTGAGTCACTGACAAGACTGTTGCTCAGGTGTGTTGTGTTGGTGTGAGTCTGTGGTGTATTTCTGTTCTGCAGTGTGTTATTGTTCAATGCTGTGAGTCACTGACAAGACTGTTGCTCAGGTGTGTTGTGTTGGTGTGAGTCTGTGGTGTATTTCTGTTCTGCGGTGTGTTATTGTTCAATGCTGTGAGTCACTGACAAGACTGTTGCTCAGGTGTGTTGTGTTGGTGTGAGTCTGTGGTGTATTTCTGTTCTGCAGTGTGTTATTGTTCAATGCTGTGAGTCACTGACAAGACTGTTGCTCAGGTGTGTTGTGTTGGTGTGAGTCTGTGGTGTATTTCTGTTCTGCAGTGTGTTATTGTTCAATGCTGTGAGTCACTGACAAGACTGTTGCTCAGGTGTGTTGTGATGGTGTGAGTCTGTGGTGTATTTCTGTTCTGCAGTGTGTTATTGTTCAATGCTGTGAGTCACTGACAAGACTGTTGCTCAGGTGTGTTGTGTTGGTGTGAGTCTGTGGTGTATTTCTGTTCTGCGGTGTGTTATTGTTCAATGCTGTGAGTCACTGACAAGACTGTTGCTCAGGTGTGTTGTGTTGGTGTGAGTCTGTGGTGTATTTCTGTTCTGCGGTGGGTTATTGTTCAATGCTGTGAGTCACTGACAAGACTGTTGCTCAGGTGTGTTGTGTTGGTGTGAGTCTGCGGTGTGTTATTGTTCAATGCTGTGAGTCACTGACAAGACTGTTGCTTAGGTGTGTTGTGTTGGCGTGAGTCTGTGGTGTATTTCTGTTCTGCGGTGTGTTATTTTTCAATGCTGTGAGTCACTGACAAGACTGTTGATCAGGTGTGTTGTGTTGGTGTGAGTCTGTGGTGTATTTCTGTTCTGCGGTGTGTTATTGTTCAATGCTGTGAGGCACTGACAAGACTGTTGCTCAGGTGTGTTGTGTTGGTGTGAGTCTGCGGTGTGTTTTTGTTCAATGCTGTGAGTCACTGACAAGACTGTTGCTTAGGTGTGTTGTGTTGGTGTGAGTCTGTGGTGTATTTCTGTTCTGCGGTGTGTTATTGTTCAATGCTGTGAGTCACTGACAAGACTGTTGCTCAGGTGTGTTGTGTTGGTGTGAGTCTGTGGTGTATTTCTGTTCTGCGGTGTGTTATTGTTCAATGCTGTGAGTCACTGACAAGACTGTTGCTCAGGTGTGTTGTGTTGGTGTGAGTCTGTGGTGTATTTCTGTTCTGCGGTGTGTTATTGTTCAATGCTGTGAGTCACTGACAAGACTGTTGCTCAGGTATGTTGTGTTGGTGTGAGTCTGTGGTGTATTTCTGTTCTGCGGTGTGTTATTGTTCAATGCTGTGAGTCACTGACAAGACTGTTGATCAGGTGTGTTGTGTTGGTGTGAGTCTGTGGTGTATTTCTGTTCTGCGGTGTGTTATTGTTCAATGCTGTGAGTCACTGACAAGACTGTTGCTCAGGTGTGTTGTGTTGGTGTGAGTCTGTGGTGTATTTCTGTTCTGCTTTGTGTTATTGTTCAATGCTGTGAGTAACACACAAGACTGTTGCTCAGGTGTGTTGTGTTGGTGTGAGTCTGCGGTGTGTTATTGTTCAATGCTGTGAGTCACTGACAAGACTGTTGCTTAGGTGTGTTGTGTTGGTGTGAGTCTGTGGTGTATTTCTGTTCTGCGGTGTGTTATTGTTCAATGCTGTGAGTCACTGACAAGACTGTTGCTCAGGTGTGTTGTGTTGGTGTGAGTCTGTGGTGTATTTCTGTTCTGCGGTGTGTTATTGTTCAATGCTGTGAGTCACTGACAAGACTGTTGCTCAGGTGTGTTGTGTTGGTGTGAGTCTGTGGTGTATTTCTGTTCTGCGGTGTGTTATTGTTCAATGCTGTGAGTCACTACAAGACTGTTGCTCAGGTGTGTTGTGTTGGTGTGAGTCTGTGGTGTATTTCTGTTCTGCAGTGTGTTATTGTTCAATGCTGTGAGTCACTGACAAGACTATTGCTCAGGTGTGTTGTGATGGTGTGAGTCTGTGGTGTATTTCTGTTCTGCAGTGTGTTATTGTTCAATGCTGTGAGTCACTGACAAGACTGTTGCTCAGGTGTGTTGTGTTGGTGTGAGTCTGTGGTGTATTTCTGTTCTGCGGTGTGTTATTGTTCAATGCTGTGAGTCACTGACAAGACTGTTGCTCAGGTGTGTTGTGTTGGTGTGAGTCTGTGGTGTATTTCTGTTCTGCGGTGGGTTATTGTTCAATGCTGTGAGTCACTGACAAGACTGTTGCTCAGGTGTGTTGTGTTGGTGTGAGTCTGCGGTGTGTTATTGTTCAATGCTGTGAGTCACTGACAAGACTGTTGCTTAGGTGTGTTGTGTTGGTGTGAGTCTGTGGTGTATTTCTGTTCTGCGGTGTGTTATTTTTCAATGCTGTGAGTCACTGACAAGACTGTTGATCAGGTGTGTTGTGTTGGTGTGAGTCTGTGGTGTATTTCTGTTCTGCGGTGTGTTATTGTTCAATGCTGTGAGTCACTGACAAGACTGTTGCTCAGGTGTGTTGTGTTGGTGTGAGTCTGCGGTGTGTTTTTGTTCAATGCTGTGAGTCACTGACAAGACTGTTGCTTAGGTGTGTTGTGTTGGTGTGAGTCTGTGGTGTATTTCTGTTCTGCGGTGTGTTATTGTTCAATGCTGTGAGTCACTGACAAGACTGTTGCTCAGGTGTGTTGTGTTGGTGTGAGTCTGTGGTGTATTTCTGTTCTGCGGTGTGTTATTGTTCAATGCTGTGAGTCACTGACAAGACTGTTGCTCAGGTGTGTTGTGTTGGTGTGAGTCTGTGGTGTATTTCTGTTCTGCGGTGTGTTATTGTTCAATGCTGTGAGTCACTACAAGACTGTTGCTCAGGTGTGTTGTGTTGGTGTGAGTCTGTGGTGTATTTCTGTTCTGCAGTGTGTTATTGTTCAATGCTGTGAGTCACTGACAAGACTATTGCTCAGGTGTGTTGTGATGGTGTGAGTCTGTGGTGTATTTCTGTTCTGCAGTGTGTTATTGTTCAATGCTGTGAGTCACTGACAAGACTGTTGCTCAGGTGTGTTGTGTTGGTGTGAGTCTGTGGTGTATTTCTGTTCTGCGGTGTGTTATTGTTCAATGCTGTGAGTCACTGACAAGACTGTTGCTCAGGTGTGTTGTGTTGGTGTGAGTCTGTGGTGTATTTCTGTTCTGCGGTGGGTTATTGTTCAATGCTGTGAGTCACTGACAAGACTGTTGCTCAGGTGTGTTGTGTTGGTGTGAGTCTGCGGTGTGTTATTGTTCAATGCTGTGAGTCACTGACAAGACTGTTGCTTAGGTGTGTTGTGTTGGTGTGAGTCTGCGGTGTGTTATTGTTCAATGCTGTGAGTCACTGACAAGACTGTTGCTTAGGTGTGTTGTGTTGGTGTGAGTCTGTGGTGTATTTCTGTTCTGCGGTGGGTTATTGTTCAATGCTGTGAGTCACTGACAAGACTGTTGCTTAGGTGTGTTGTGTTGGTGTGAGTCTGTGGTGTATTTCTGTTCTGCGGTGTGTTATTGTTCAATGCTGTGAGTCACTGACAAGACTGTTGATCAGGTGTGTTGTGTTGGTGTGAGTCTGTGGTGTATTTCTGTTCTGCGGTGTGTTATTGTTCAATGCTGTGAGTCACTGACAAGACTGTTGCTCAGGTGTGTTGTGTTGGTGTGAGTCTGTGGTGTATTTCTGTTCTGCGGTGTGTTATTGTTCAATGCTGTGAGTCACTGACAAGACTGTTGCTCAGGTGTGTTGTGTTGGTGTGAGTCTGTGGTGTATTTCTGTTCTGCGGTGTGTTATTGTTCAATGCTGTGAGTCACTGACAAGACTGTTGCTCAGGTGTGTTGTGTTGGTGTGAGTCTGTGGTGTATTTCTGTTCTGCGGTGTGTTATTGTTCAATGCTGTGAGTCACTGACAAGACTGTTGCTCAGGTGTGTTGTGTTGTGAGTCTGTGGTGTATTTCTGTTCTGCAGTGTGTTATTGTTCAATGCTGTGAGTCACTGACAAGACTGTTGCTCAGGTGTGTTATGTTGGTGTGAGTCTGTGGTGTATTTCTGTTCTGCAGTGTGTTATTGTTCAATGCTGTGAGTCACTGACAAGACTGTTGCTCAGGTGTGTTGTGTTGGTGTGAGTCTGTGGTGTATTTCTGTTCTGCAGTGTGTTATTGTTCAATGCTGTGAGTCACTGACAAGACTGTTGCTCAGGTGTGTTGTGTTGGTGTGAGTCTGTGGTGTATTTCTGTTCTGCGGTGTGTTATTGTTCAATGCTGTGAGTCACTGACAAGACTGTTGCTCAGGTGTGTTGTGTTGGGGTGAGTCTGTGGTGTATTTCTGTTCTGCAGTGTGTTTTTGTTCAATGCTGTGAGTCACTGACAAGACTGTTGCTCAGGTGTGTTGTGTTGGTGTGAGTCTGTGGTGTATTTCTGTTCTGCAGTGTGTTATTGTTCAATGCTGTGAGTCACTGACAAGACTGTTGCTCAGGTGTGTTGTGTTGGTGTGAGTCTGTGGTGTATTTCTGTTCTGCGGTGTGTTATTGTTCAATGCTGTGAGTCACTGACAAGACTGTTGCTCAGGTGTGTTGTGTTGGTGTGAGTCTGTGGTGTATTTCTGTTCTGCAGTGTGTTATTGTTCAATGCTGTGAGTCACTGACAAGACTGTTGCTCAGGTGTGTTGTGTTGGTGTGAGTCTGTGGTGTATTTCTGTTCTGCGGTGGGTTATTGTTCAATGCTGTGAGTCACTGACAAGACTGTTGCTCAGGTGTGTTGTGTTGGTGTGAGTCTGCGGTGTGTTATTGTTCAATGCTGTGAGTCACTGACAAGACTGTTGCTTAGGTGTGTTGTGTTGGTGTGAGTCTGTGGTGTATTTCTGTTCTGCGGTGTGTTATTTTTCAATGCTGTGAGTCACTGACAAGACTGTTGATCAGGTGTGTTGTGTTGGTGTGAGTCTGTGGTGTATTTCTGTTCTGCGGTGTGTTATTGTTCAATGCTGTGAGTCACTGACAAGACTGTTGCTCAGGTGTGTTGTGTTGGTGTGAGTCTGCGGTGTGTTTTTGTTCAATGCTGTGAGTCACTGACAAGACTGTTGCTTAGGTGTGTTGTGTTGGTGTGAGTCTGTGGTGTATTTCTGTTCTGCGGTGTGTTATTGTTCAATGCTGTGAGTCACTGACAAGACTGTTGCTCAGGTGTGTTGTGTTGGTGTGAGTCTGTGGTGTATTTCTGTTCTGCGGTGTGTTATTGTTCAATGCTGTGAGTCACTGACAAGACTGTTGCTCAGGTGTGTTGTGTTGGTGTGAGTCTGTGGTGTATTTCTGTTCTGCGGTGTGTTATTGTTCAATGCTGTGAGTCACTACAAGACTGTTGCTCAGGTGTGTTGTGTTGGTGTGAGTCTGTGGTGTATTTCTGTTCTGCAGTGTGTTATTGTTCAATGCTGTGAGTCACTGACAAGACTATTGCTCAGGTGTGTTGTGATGGTGTGAGTCTGTGGTGTATTTCTGTTCTGCAGTGTGTTATTGTTCAATGCTGTGAGTCACTGACAAGACTGTTGCTCAGGTGTGTTGTGTTGGTGTGAGTCTGTGGTGTATTTCTGTTCTGCGGTGTGTTATTGTTCAATGCTGTGAGTCACTGACAAGACTGTTGCTCAGGTGTGTTGTGTTGGTGTGAGTCTGTGGTGTATTTCTGTTCTGCGGTGGGTTATTGTTCAATGCTGTGAGTCACTGACAAGACTGTTGCTCAGGTGTGTTGTGTTGGTGTGAGTCTGCGGTGTGTTATTGTTCAATGCTGTGAGTCACTGACAAGACTGTTGCTTAGGTGTGTTGTGTTGGTGTGAGTCTGCGGTGTGTTATTGTTCAATGCTGTGAGTCACTGACAAGACTGTTGCTTAGGTGTGTTGTGTTGGTGTGAGTCTGTGGTGTATTTCTGTTCTGCGGTGGGTTATTGTTCAATGCTGTGAGTCACTGACAAGACTGTTGCTTAGGTGTGTTGTGTTGGTGTGAGTCTGTGGTGTATTTCTGTTCTGCGGTGTGTTATTGTTCAATGCTGTGAGTCACTGACAAGACTGTTGATCAGGTGTGTTGTGTTGGTGTGAGTCTGTGGTGTATTTCTGTTCTGCGGTGTGTTATTGTTCAATGCTGTGAGTCACTGACAAGACTGTTGCTCAGGTGTGTTGTGTTGGTGTGAGTCTGTGGTGTATTTCTGTTCTGCGGTGTGTTATTGTTCAATGCTGTGAGTCACTGACAAGACTGTTGCTCAGGTGTGTTGTGTTGGTGTGAGTCTGTGGTGTATTTCTGTTCTGCGGTGTGTTATTGTTCAATGCTGTGAGTCACTGACAAGACTGTTGCTCAGGTGTGTTGTGTTGGTGTGAGTCTGTGGTGTATTTCTGTTCTGCGGTGTGTTATTGTTCAATGCTGTGAGTCACTGACAAGACTGTTGCTCAGGTGTGTTGTGTTGTGAGTCTGTGGTGTATTTCTGTTCTGCAGTGTGTTATTGTTCAATGCTGTGAGTCACTGACAAGACTGTTGCTCAGGTGTGTTATGTTGGTGTGAGTCTGTGGTGTATTTCTGTTCTGCAGTGTGTTATTGTTCAATGCTGTGAGTCACTGACAAGACTGTTGCTCAGGTGTGTTGTGTTGGTGTGAGTCTGTGGTGTATTTCTGTTCTGCAGTGTGTTATTGTTCAATGCTGTGAGTCACTGACAAGACTGTTGCTCAGGTGTGTTGTGTTGGTGTGAGTCTGTGGTGTATTTCTGTTCTGCGGTGTGTTATTGTTCAATGCTGTGAGTCACTGACAAGACTGTTGCTCAGGTGTGTTGTGTTGGGGTGAGTCTGTGGTGTATTTCTGTTCTGCAGTGTGTTTTTGTTCAATGCTGTGAGTCACTGACAAGACTGTTGCTCAGGTGTGTTGTGTTGGTGTGAGTCTGTGGTGTATTTCTGTTCTGCAGTGTGTTATTGTTCAATGCTGTGAGTCACTGACAAGACTGTTGCTCAGGTGTGTTGTGTTGGTGTGAGTCTGTGGTGTATTTCTGTTCTGCGGTGTGTTATTGTTCAATGCTGTGAGTCACTGACAAGACTGTTGCTCAGGTGTGTTGTGTTGGTGTGAGTCTGTGGTGTATTTCTGTTCTGCAGTGTGTTATTGTTCAATGCTGTGAGTCACTGACAAGACTGTTGCTCAGGTGTGTTGTGTTGGTGTGAGTCTGTGGTGTATTTCTGTTCTGCAGTGTGTTATTGTTCAATGCTGTGAGTCACTGACAAGACTGTTGCTCAGGTGTGTTGTGATGGTGTGAGTCTGTGGTGTATTTCTGTTCTGCAGTGTGTTATTGTTCAATGCTGTGAGTCACTGACAAGACTGTTGCTCAGGTGTGTTGTGTTGGTGTGAGTCTGTGGTGTATTTCTGTTCTGCGGTGTGTTATTGTTCAATGCTGTGAGTCACTGACAAGACTGTTGCTCAGGTGTGTTGTGTTGGTGTGAGTCTGTGGTGTATTTCTGTTCTGCGGTGGGTTATTGTTCAATGCTGTGAGTCACTGACAAGACTGTTGCTCAGGTGTGTTGTGTTGGTGTGAGTCTGCGGTGTGTTATTGTTCAATGCTGTGAGTCACTGACAAGACTGTTGCTTAGGTGTGTTGTGTTGGCGTGAGTCTGTGGTGTATTTCTGTTCTGCGGTGTGTTATTTTTCAATGCTGTGAGTCACTGACAAGACTGTTGATCAGGTGTGTTGTGTTGGTGTGAGTCTGTGGTGTATTTCTGTTCTGCGGTGTGTTATTGTTCAATGCTGTGAGGCACTGACAAGACTGTTGCTCAGGTGTGTTGTGTTGGTGTGAGTCTGCGGTGTGTTTTTGTTCAATGCTGTGAGTCACTGACAAGACTGTTGCTTAGGTGTGTTGTGTTGGTGTGAGTCTGTGGTGTATTTCTGTTCTGCGGTGTGTTATTGTTCAATGCTGTGAGTCACTGACAAGACTGTTGCTCAGGTGTGTTGTGTTGGTGTGAGTCTGTGGTGTATTTCTGTTCTGCGGTGTGTTATTGTTCAATGCTGTGAGTCACTGACAAGACTGTTGCTCAGGTGTGTTGTGTTGGTGTGAGTCTGTGGTGTATTTCTGTTCTGCGGTGTGTTATTGTTCAATGCTGTGAGTCACTGACAAGACTGTTGCTCAGGTATGTTGTGTTGGTGTGAGTCTGTGGTGTATTTCTGTTCTGCGGTGTGTTATTGTTCAATGCTGTGAGTCACTGACAAGACTGTTGATCAGGTGTGTTGTGTTGGTGTGAGTCTGTGGTGTATTTCTGTTCTGCGGTGTGTTATTGTTCAATGCTGTGAGTCACTGACAAGACTGTTGCTCAGGTGTGTTGTGTTGGTGTGAGTCTGTGGTGTATTTCTGTTCTGCTTTGTGTTATTGTTCAATGCTGTGAGTAACACACAAGACTGTTGCTCAGGTGTGTTGTGTTGGTGTGAGTCTGCGGTGTGTTATTGTTCAATGCTGTGAGTCACTGACAAGACTGTTGCTTAGGTGTGTTGTGTTGGTGTGAGTCTGTGGTGTATTTCTGTTCTGCGGTGTGTTATTGTTCAATGCTGTGAGTCACTGACAAGACTGTTGCTCAGGTGTGTTGTGTTGGTGTGAGTCTGTGGTGTATTTCTGTTCTGCGGTGTGTTATTGTTCAATGCTGTGAGTCACTGACAAGACTGTTGCTCAGGTGTGTTGTGTTGGTGTGAGTCTGTGGTGTATTTCTGTTCTGCGGTGTGTTATTGTTCAATGCTGTGAGTCACTACAAGACTGTTGCTCAGGTGTGTTGTGTTGGTGTGAGTCTGTGGTGTATTTCTGTTCTGCAGTGTGTTATTGTTCAATGCTGTGAGTCACTGACAAGACTATTGCTCAGGTGTGTTGTGATGGTGTGAGTCTGTGGTGTATTTCTGTTCTGCAGTGTGTTATTGTTCAATGCTGTGAGTCACTGACAAGACTGTTGCTCAGGTGTGTTGTGTTGGTGTGAGTCTGTGGTGTATTTCTGTTCTGCGGTGTGTTATTGTTCAATGCTGTGAGTCACTGACAAGACTGTTGCTCAGGTGTGTTGTGTTGGTGTGAGTCTGTGGTGTATTTCTGTTCTGCGGTGGGTTATTGTTCAATGCTGTGAGTCACTGACAAGACTGTTGCTCAGGTGTGTTGTGTTGGTGTGAGTCTGCGGTGTGTTATTGTTCAATGCTGTGAGTCACTGACAAGACTGTTGCTTAGGTGTGTTGTGTTGGTGTGAGTCTGTGGTGTATTTCTGTTCTGCGGTGTGTTATTTTTCAATGCTGTGAGTCACTGACAAGACTGTTGATCAGGTGTGTTGTGTTGGTGTGAGTCTGTGGTGTATTTCTGTTCTGCGGTGTGTTATTGTTCAATGCTGTGAGTCACTGACAAGACTGTTGCTCAGGTGTGTTGTGTTGGTGTGAGTCTGCGGTGTGTTTTTGTTCAATGCTGTGAGTCACTGACAAGACTGTTGCTTAGGTGTGTTGTGTTGGTGTGAGTCTGTGGTGTATTTCTGTTCTGCGGTGTGTTATTGTTCAATGCTGTGAGTCACTGACAAGACTGTTGCTCAGGTGTGTTGTGTTGGTGTGAGTCTGTGGTGTATTTCTGTTCTGCAGTGTGTTATTGTTCAATGCTGTGAGTCACTGACAAGACTGTTGCTCAGGTGTGTTGTGTTGGTGTGAGTCTGTGGTGTATTTCTGTTCTGCGGTGTGTTATTGTTCAATGCTGTGAGTCACTGACAAGACTGTTGCTCAGGTGTGTTGTGTTGGTGTGAGTCTGTGGTGTATTTCTGTTCTGCAGTGTGTTATTGTTCAATGCTGTGAGTCACTGACAAGACTGTTGCTCAGGTGTGTTGTGTTGGTGTGAGTCTGTGGTGTATTTCTGTTCTGCAGTGTGTTATTGTTCAATGCTGTGAGTTACTGACAAGACTGTTGCTCAGGTGTGTTGTGTTGGTGTGAGTCTGTGGTGTATTTCTGTTCTGCGGTGTGTTATTGTTCAATGCTGTGAGTCACTGACAAGACTGTTGCTCAGGTGTGTTGTGATGGTGTGAGTCTGTGGTGTATTTCTGTTCTGCAGTGTGTTATTGTTCAATGCTGTGAGTCACTGACAAGACTGTTGCTCAGGTGTGTTGTGTTGGTGTGAGTCTGCGGTGTGTTATTGTTCAATGCTGTGAGTCACTGACAAGACTGTTGCTTAGGTGTGTTGTGTTGGCGTGAGTCTGTGGTGTATTTCTGTTCTGCAGTGTGTTATTGTTCAATGCTGTGAGTCACTGACAAGACTGTTGCTCAGGTGTGTTGTGTTGGTGTGAGTCTGCGGTGTGTTATTGTTCAATGCTGTGAGTCACTGACAAGACTGTTGCTTAGGTGTGTTGTGTTGGCGTGAGTCTGTGGTGTATTTCTGTTCTGCGGTGTGTTATTTTTCAATGCTGTGAGTCACTGACAAGACTGTTGATCAGGTGTGTTGTGTTGGTGTGAGTCTGTGGTGTATTTCTGTTCTGCGGTGTGTTATTGTTCAATGCTGTGAGGCACTGACAAGACTGTTGCTCAGGTGTGTTGTGTTGGTGTGAGTCTGCGGTGTGTTTTTGTTCAATGCTGTGAGTCACTGACAAGACTGTTGCTTAGGTGTGTTGTGTTGGTGTGAGTCTGTGGTGTATTTCTGTTCTGCGGTGTGTTATTGTTCAATGCTGTGAGTCACTGACAAGACTGTTGCTCAGGTGTGTTGTGTTGGTGTGAGTCTGTGGTGTATTTCTGTTCTGCGGTGTGTTATTGTTCAATGCTGTGAGTCACTGACAAGACTGTTGCTCAGGTGTGTTGTGTTGTGAGTCTGTGGTGTATTTCTGTTCTGCAGTGTGTTATTGTTCAATGCTGTGAGTCACTGACAAGACTGTTGCTCAGGTGTGTTGTGTTGGTGTGAGTCTGTGGTGTATTTCTGTTCTGCAGTGTGTTATTGTTCAATGCTGTGAGTCACTGACAAAACTGTTGCTCAGGTGTGTTGTGTTGGTGTGAGCCTGTGGTGTATTTCTGTTCTACAGTGTGTTATTCTTTAATGCTGTGAGTCACTGACAAGACTGTTGCTCAGGTGTGTTGTGTTGGTGTGAGTCTGTGGTGTATTTCTGTTCTGCGGTGTGTTATTGTTCAATGCTGTGAGTCACTGACAAGACTGTTGCTCAGGTGTGTTGTGTTGGTGTGAGTCTGTGGTGTATTTCTGTTCTGCAGTGTGTTATTGTTCAATGCTGTGAGTCACTGACAAGACTGTTGCTCAGGTGTGTTGTGTTGGTGTGAGTCTGTGGTGTATTTCTGTTCTGCGGTGTGTTATTGTTCAATGCTGTGAGTCACTGACAAGACTGTTGCTCAGGTGTGTTGTGTTGGTGTGAGTCTGTGGTGTATTTCTGTTCTGCAGTGTGTTATTGTTCAATGCTGTGAGTCACTGACAAGACTGTTGCTCAGGTGTGTTGTGTTGGTGTGAGTCTGTGGTGTATTTCTGTTCTGCAGTGTGTTATTGTTCAATGCTGTGAGTCACTACAAGACTGTTGCTCAGGTGTGTTGTGTTGGTGTGAGTCTGTGGTGTATTTCTGTTCTGCAGTGTGTTATTATTCAATGCTGTGAGTCACTGACAAGACTGTTGCTCAGGTGTGTTGTGTTGGTGTGAGTCTGTGGTGTATTTCTGTTCTGCAGTGTGTTATTGTTCAATGCTGTGAGTCACTGAGAAGACTGTTGCTCAGGTGTGTTGTGTTGGTGTGAGTCTGTGGTGTATTTCTGTTCTGCAGTGTGTTATTGTTCAATGCTGTGAGTCACTGACAAGACTGTTGCTCAGGTGTGTTGTGTTGGTGTGAGTCTGTGGTGTATTTCTGTTCTGCGGTGTGTTATTGTTCAATGCTGTGAGTCACCGACAAGACTGTTGCTCAGGTGTGTTGTGTTGGTGTGAGTCTGTGGTGTATTTCTGTTCTGCGGTGTGTTATTGTTCAATAAAAAAAACCCGTAGACGCCAAAATAAACAGTTCTGTAACAGTTGTATGATTTTTTACATCATTTTATTCTATTTATGTAATTTTACAAACACACACAACTAAAAAGAAGCTAAATCGGTTAGACTCGGGTATAAACATGTTCTATATGGCCTCCGTACGTCTTATTTATAGCAACAGTCTTGTCAGTGACTCACAGCATTGAATAATGCGCTGACCTAGCGTGAAACGCGTCTTCTGAATTAATCAGTAGGTAGTGGTTTTTTTGCCAAGTTAATACAAAAACGTGTAATTAACTTTAAGTATATGCACTGGTGGGGGGGGTATTAATTTAATAATAAGTTAAGCGTTTGCAAGTCTTATTAGGCAAAAACAATAGGGAGCACATGTATAAATTATAGTTAATAAACAAATATAAAATCTTGCAACAAATATTTGCACAGCCTTTACGTACATTTCGCCACAGTTATTATCAGACGGTTACATATACCGTAGGCGCCTTTGTTAATTTTAGTTTTCATGTTTTCTTTTCTAGTAGTCTAGTGTAAGCGTTAGTCCTAAGTGTGTAAACTAAAATATGGTTTGTCGCCATGATAGAAAAAACCGTAGGCGCAAAATTAACAGTTCTGAAACAGTTGTTAGATTTTGTTTAATTCATTTTATTTTATTTACGTAGTTTTACAAACACACACAACTAAAAAGAGGCTAAATCGGTTAGACTCGGGTATAAACATGTTCCATATGACCTTCGTACATTCTGAGGCAACACTCGCACCGTTATTGTAGGATTTGCAGCATTTTGGAGATGAGCATGAGGGGTTGGGCGATGGTGGTCGGTCATGGAAAATCTTCTTCATTCCTCAGACGTAGGCGTCATGTAGCGTAAGATCGGGGAGTGGGCTGAGTAAGGAAAGTTTGTTGTAAGGAAAATGAGGCGGTTGCCAAAAGTTTCTTGAAGGAAAGGCACTGTGGCTGGTTGCGCCATCTTGCTGGAACCATTACGAGCGAAAAGGCGGGTTTCGACCACAACATAATCTCCTGAGGTCTATAAAACGACCAAGAATCTCTATATCGAACATTCTACTACAGCTGATTCAGTTTCAGTACTGTTTATTTTGGCGCATACGGTATATGTAAGGTCTTAGGATTATTTGTAACCTTCTGATGATGATAACAGTGTCAGCGAAATGTACTTGTGAAAGTACTTGTAGCAAGGGTTTATAGTTGTTTACTAATCCTAATAGGAAACCCCACAATAAATGTTCACTTAAGCTTGGTTTCCATTCTGACAAGTCGCAGGCACATGTGGCCGGCACAAGTCGCGCGTATATTTTCATACTGTTTCCATTCTCCAGGAACATGTGCCCGGGCACAAGTCTCGTGTCCCACGACCCAGCAGTAGTTGTTATTTTGCAGTGAAGAATTGAAGACATGTTGAGTTTTAAGTGAGTCTTTTTACGTTTAGTGATTTGACCGTATGTGTAAGTGTTAATAATGGATGACATAGCAGCTTCTGCTTTTTTTATTATGGCTTTTTTTATTATACGAAAACGACCTAGGTGGTGGATTAGAAGTTTTTTAGCAAAAAGACAATCAGAAGGAGCCTTCAACTCACTAATGAGAGATTTGCGCATGCAAACTGGATACGAAAATTTCTTGCAAATGACTTCAAGTGATTTTGAATTTTTGTTAAACCTAATAGCACCAGAAATTGTAAAAATTAGTAACTGCTGACAACCAATCCCCCCTGGGGAAATGTTAGCTACCACTCTCCGTTTTTTAGCGACAGGTGATAGTTATAGCTCGTTGATGTACCTCTACAGTATCTTGAAATCCGCCATATCAAGATTCGTACCTGAAGTATGCAAAGTCATTGTTCTGGCTTTGAGAAGCTACATTCAGGTAAGAAGAGGTGGTGTGTTTGTACGTCAAGAGCTGGCTCACTTTTTCCATAGTCAACCTTTACCTTGGCAAAATCGTTTTGCTTAGTTCTTTCAAGCTAGCGAGTCTTATTGAGAGTTTCCCTACACGATCCTGGTGTTTGAATTTTTGTGAGAGCTACTCGTTACGTTCCACAAAACAGACTCCTGCTCATAAAGTTCAATCAGTTTATCCACTTTACAATTCGACCACTCCATCTTATCAAAACAAAACTTTCAGAGACGAACACTGAATGCGACTGCACAATACAGTTTGAGGTTATGTTTGTGTGTGTCCTCTGCAAACGTGGTGGATTTGGGCAACTGCGCATGCGCGTGTCGCGGGCACATGTGCCCGCCCGTTTCCATTGTCCGTGGGAACTTGTGCCGGCACATGTTTTGTCGCACCGCCGGCTGGCACAAAACGGTCGCCGGCACATGTGCCGCGACTTGTGCCAGATTGTTTCCATTCAGGGATTTGTGCCGGCACAAGTCGGGCACATGTGCCCGACAAAAATTTGTAGTAATGGAAACGTACCTTTACTACAGCATTTTCACAGTACTACAAATAATTACAAAAAGGTGCTAATTAGAATGATACCTCTGTAAAGGTTTGTTGAAACCGTGACTCCAGTGGTACAGCGACTCTCTCATAGAGCCACACTTAAGGGCTCTTTGGTAGTTTTATTTCCCAAATAAGGGGGCCTTCGCTCAAAATATAGTGTAGACATATTTATTAGCATGTCTATGCTTACATGTTTACAGGGAAACCATCTTTAAACAACAATGTCTAAATTTCCTTGACAGTTTAAAATTGATATGAAGTTTGTTGCACTGATTAAAGATTTTTATTTGTTTAAAAGTAACTTTATAATCCTTCCTAAGGGGGGTTACTTTCATCCCCCCCCTTGCGGACTTTATATAAAGGGTTTCTGAAGTTACAAAATTATCTTTTAAAAAAATAAATTTTTCTGAAAGAATTTTAATTTAAGACCACAAAATTTGTATTGATTTTTGTTAGTTTCTGTATTTAGACTTCGACTTGTTGTTTTGGTCACTCTAAATTGTTGCTCCTGAATTTAGAGAAACATAGGGCTTAATATTACTTCATAGGGAAGGCACCATATTACTGTGCTAACAGTGTTTGTGGCAATATTCAAATGGAACTTATAGACCTGCAGCACATGATTCAGTTAAATTATAAAATTGTGTGAAATGTTATTGATTTCTACAAACATTATTCACCTCTAGAAATGGTCAATTCTCCGATAAATATTTTTTTAATCTTCGAGTTTGTTGGGCAGTACTTTTGTTTGTGAGCATACCTTTTCGCTAATAAAACTATCAAATCTAAAGTTCGTACTCTTTTATTTGAATCACTTGGAATCAACTTTTGAAAACAGAAACCACGAACATTGAACAATTATCAAAAGAAAAAAAACACACAGGGTCAAATTTCCCACTGGAATAAACATTTTACACACTAAATTTTATGTTTATAACATTTTCAAGGTGAAAACTGTTTTATGTCTTTAATCCTGACGTAATATAGCATTGCTACATTTAAAGATAGGGCATTGTTGACATCTGGATACATTGTTACAGGCGTGTATGCTATTATATATTATAAAATGGCTGCGAATGTACGGCATTTGCGCTTATACAATATAAAACGTAGGATATAATATTTGAAAAATCAAGCACAAGTAAATAAGAAGTATTTCAATTGTTGAACTCGGTAAATTTAGCCCTGCGGCCCGGCTCGAGGAAAATGAGACCGCCGTTCCTTAAAGGTTGTGCACTCTTGATTTAGAGGTACGCAAATCCTTTGGTAGGCCTATTATGGTTGTACAAAGCTGTAGCTCTGATATCAAGCAGCCAAAGTATGCATTGAGTTGTATAGGATTGTGTTTAGGTAAAAAGTACAACTGTTACTGCTCACATGGGTGTATGCGGAATGGCTTTATGCGTGTAACGGTACTGTAGTGGTTGTGTTATAGTGCAAATAGGGGTAGGATTAGGATGAGAACGTTAACCTCTTAATCCTTGAAGGTTGTGCACCCTTGATTTAGAGGTACGCAAATCCTTTGGTAGGCCTATTATGGTTGTACAAAGCTGTAGCTCTGATATCAAGCAGCCAAAGTATGCATTGAGTTGTATAGGATTGTGTTTAGGTAAAGGGTACAACTGTTACTGCTCACATGGGTGTATGCGGAATGGCTTTATGCGTGTAACGGTACTGTAGTGGTTGTGTTATAGTGCAAATAGGGGTAGGATTAGGATGAGAACGTTAACCTCTTAATCCTTGAAGGTTGTGCACCCTTGATTTAGAGGTACGCAAATCCTTTGGTAGGCCTATTATGGTTGTACAAAGCTGTAGCTCTGATATCAAGCAGCCAAAGTATGCATTGAGTTGTATAGGATTGTGTTTAGGTAAAAAGTACAACTGTTACTGCTCACATGGGTGTATGCGGAATGGCTTTATGCGTGTAACGGTACTGTAGTGGTTGTGTTATAGTGCAAATAGGGGTAGGATTAGGATGAGAACGTTAACCTCTTAATCCTTGAAGGTTGTGCACCCTTGATTTAGAGGTACGCAAATCCTTTGGTAGACCTATTATGGTTGTACAAAGCTGTAGCTCTGATATCAAGCAGCCAAAGTATGCATTGAGTTGTATAGGATTGTGTTTAGGTAAAGGGTACAACTGTTACTGCTCACATGGGTGTATGCGGAATGGCTTTATGCGTGTAACGGTACTGTAGTGGTTGTGTTATAGTGCAAATAGGGGTAGGATTAGGATGAGAACGTTAACCTCTTAATCCTTGAAGGTTGTGCACCCTTGATTTAGAGGTACGCAAATCCTTTGGTAGACCTATTATGGTTGTACAAAGCTGTAGCTCTGATATCAAGCAGCCAAAGTATGCATTGAGTTGTATAGGATTGTGTTTAGGTAAAGGGTACAACTGTTACTGCTCACATGGGTGTATGCGGAATGGCTTTATGCGTGTAACGGTACTGTAGTGGTTGTGTTATAGTGCAAATAGGGGTAGGATTAGGATGAGAACGTTAACCTCTTAATCCTTGAAGGTTGTGCACCCTTGATTTAGAGGTACGCAAATCCTTTGGTAGACCTATTATGGTTGTACAAAGCTGTAGCTCTGATATCAAGCAGCCAAAGTATGCATTGAGTTGTATAGGATTGTGTTTAGGTAAAGGGTACAACTGTTACTGCTCACATGGGTGTATGCGGAATGGCTTTATGCGTGTAACGGTACTGTAGTGGTTGTGTTATAGTGCAAATAGGGGTAGGATTAGGATGAGAACGTTAACCTCTTAATCCTTGAAAAGTATTTTGGTTTATTAATCCTTAGCTAGTCTCTATCCAAGTAGCTTGTAATTGCCCATGTCTACCCGTTGCACAGTCGTGTACGAAGAGAGATATGGGTCACTACAGATATTCTATGATTGCTGGATCTATAATCAGCTGGATTACATTTAAATTGTCTGAAGATACATTCTGAGGCAGATTTCTGGTAAAACGAGTTCACGGCCAACTAAGAGGGGTAATTGTGGGTTTTAGCGGCCCCCTACGATATTTTGGAAAATTGTTCAAAACCACCAAATAGGACGATATCCACAAGAATTTTTTTTTATTGACCGAGGGAAGTTACTTTTTTTCATTTGAAGTACGGTAATAAATTCAGTGCGGAGGCATAAGTTACTAATGGATACGGAGTTATACAAATGTTTCGTGACGTCACGACTGTAACATTTTCACTCATTGTTATGCTTTTGGCATAGCTACTAGTAGTTCGCAAAATTACCACACTTGCTGTTTATTCCCAAAAAATTACGAATTTAACAAAGGAAAAACACCAATGTGAACTAGCCCTTTGCAGCAACACATACCTATGAAGTATCCAGTCACGATAAATTTGGTTCTAATTTTATACATTTAACCATTTAGGTGATGTATAAAATTAAAACCAAATCTATCCTGTCTGGACACTTTTTAGGTAGCCTATATTTTAATATAGGTATATAGTAATGTATAAATTTAAAACCAAATCTATCCTAACTGGAGACTTTATAAGTATATTCCATAAAAATTAAGCCAAAACATTGTTTCTCAAATATCTACACACGTAAGGTATGCGTGACGTCACTGTATCACTCCGCGACCGATGTAGAACTTAAAGCTGCGGACATACAGAAGGCAACTGGTGATCGCAACGCAACGTAAACTTGAGTTGCTATTAGTAAAGTTGTTGTGTACAAGATTGTTCATATAAAGTTGCTAGTTTTGTTGTCAGTTACGTCGTCGTCAGAGAAAGATGGCGTCCTTGTATATATTTTAAGAAAGATGGAGAAATAAATTTCAGCTGGAGACAAATTAACAATAACACTCAGCTAAGGTTAATTGCTCATTTATGTATTTCGTTTTATGTATAACTGCAACACTTATAATAACATTACGTTACATTACAATGAAATAATTATTAGTTTTAAACAAATGCAATTTTATAGTTCAAGTGCCGATTTTATATATTTTGAAAAAATTTTGTTGGTAGTCATTTATATCGTTTTGAAGTCGTTGGGTGCACAAATCATGATCAGAACTAGCAATTATTTGTTTTTCTTATATACAATTCTAACAGTCTACTACGACCCCCGTCAGTGATGCCCGATGATGGAGATACTATCAATCTTTGAAAGTTAACTCGCATAAATACCAAGTAATATTCTTGTTTAAGTACATATAGGAAAGTGAGATATATATATTAAATATGATGATATGTTTTCTTGTAATATAGTTGATAAATTAAAAATATTTCAAAAAAAATAATACTTTTAATGAATATATTTATTCAAAGCTTTTCGCCGATAAAATAGTATCAGCATCTTCAGGAAAATAATTATCTAATAAAAAATCTTTAATAATAATAAAAATAAAAAAATTAATAATAATTATTATTATTATTATCTAATAATAAAAATTTTTTATTCGATAATTATTTTCCTGAAGATGCTGATACTATGTTATCGGCGAAAAGCTTTGAATAAATATATTCATTAAAAGTATTCTTGTTTTTGAAATATTTTAAATTTATTATATATATATATATATATATATATATATATATATATATATATATATATATATATATATATATGGAGAGTATGAAGAAATTAATAAAAGAATGGAATGTACACAAAGAAAACACCTAGCGAATCATATGTGCATGCACAAACAATCTACAAGGAAAACGGTTAGAAGAATTTCTCTAATCGAAAACATAAAACCTTCCACAATAATGTCCGCATATGAGTCATTCAGTTATAAAAACACAATGATTGTTGTTGAAATACTCGTATAAGTAGCGCACAATGCATTTATGTAAATCAAAATATTTACACCAGGTTTTATGGCGCCAACAACAAGCCGTAAGAAGCAGAATTATGTACGCCTTGCATTCGCAATAAATACAATCCTAACCTCACATTAACTTACGTACTTAAATAATCCAATTGCTTACGTAACACTAAACAATGGATACTGAAATTATACAATCGCTTTAATGTCACTAAACACGCGCGGTAAGTTCGGCCAGAAAAATAAGCGAAAAAATGCCAGCTTCAAATACCTTACACCTCATGCGTGTATAAACTGGCTGTATAGATGCGAGTAAGGGTAGTGTGGCAGCAGTGGCTGTGACGTCATTGCTTTGGTGCAGCAGCCGATTGTACAGGAATTTCCGATAATTTTAGAAGGTCGATCTGGTTATCACTACTTATTTTAACAAAATCAATAACCCTACTAAAACATTTGTAGAAAGCTACCTATTTTGTTTATAGAAAAACTAATGCTTATAGCAAGAAATCAAGGAAATAAATTGGATTACGTGAGCATTTTAACCTAAAGAAACAACATTAACTAAAAATTGTATAGTCAATTCCTACTTAGGACATCAAAGAAAATTTTTGTTTTAGTTACATTTTATTAAATAATTACAATTATTATTAATAAAATAACATAAGCGTTGAAACAGCTGTACTACCATCTTATTTTTTATGTTAAATCAGCTGTTTTGCAGAAAAATAAGCGAAAAAATGCCAGCTTCAAATACCTTACACCTCATGCGTGTATAAACTGGCTGTGTAGATGCGAGTAAGGGTAGTGTGTCGAGATTGTGGCAGCAGTGGCTGTGACGTCATTGCTTTGGTGCAGCAGCCAATTGTACAGGAATTTCCGATAATTTTAGAAGGTCGATCTGGTTATCACTACTTATTTTAACAAAATCAATAACCCTACTAAAACATTTCTAGAAAGCTACCTATTTTGTTTATACAAAAACTAATGCTTATAGCAAGAAATCAAGGAAATAAATTGGATTACGTGAGCATTTTAACCTAAAGAAACAACATTAACTAAAAATTGTATAGTCAATTCCTACTTAGGACATCAAAGAAAATTTTTGTTTTAGTTACATTTTATTAAATAATTACAATTATTATCAATAAAGTAACATAAGCGTTGAAACAGCTGTACTACCATCTTATTTTTTATGTTAAATCAGCTGTTTTATGAAATCATATGTTATCACTTATTTTAAGACAAATGGGACGAAATAACTGTATTGCATACATTGCCCCTTTTGTGAAAAGTTTTTCTCCCATATAAAACTAAATATAATTCATTATTAAATTTAATTAATTTATTAATATTTGAAAAAACTACAATTTGTCGTTCAATACAAGTTTAAAAAGTGTATTTGAACTTGAGTGGATGAATAAAAACTATTTTATTAACGATTGAAAATTTGAATAAGATGTATAGTATGTATAAGGTAAGTGTGACCTAATAAGAAGGAATTGAAAAAAACCCGAAATGAACTTGACAACAAAAAGTCAATTATTAACAAACGATGGCAGGAAAAGTTAATTTCTGTATGAGCTACGTTTTTGCATCGAGGCACGGAACAACAAAGTAGGGTTTCTCACAAAGTATAAATTTACATAGGGGATTTGTACTTATTTTTGGTTAAAAACCAAATCTAATATAACCAAAAACCAAGAGAATATAAGGATGTCCCAGCCGGTTACAAATTGTTAAAATTTTCCTGGAGAAAAACTAAATTTTGTTACCATCGCCAGCAGTGTCTAAACAAAACATTTTAAATAAAATAAACCCCAATAAATCAGGACGGGCAATGGAGGGAATAAGGAAATTATGTGGAGCTAAGGAACGGTCATTCCTTGATTCTGGAGTCATGGCATCACATTGGAGTGAAAAGAGGTGTTTTAACGTTACACTCGCTTTAAGCGGAAGGAAGGAATAAGCGGAGATTATGTTTGACATGACTAGGGAGAATACGTAATGATCACCTGGTTATGGTGGTAGGAGGAATTACATCGCTTGGACAGCATCGCTTACATGGGTTACAAGAGCGTGGCATACTCGACTTTCAGCGCTTGGACAGGATCGCTTACATGGGTTACAAGAGCGTGGCATACTCGACTTTCATCGCTTGGACAGGATCGCTTACATGGGTTACAAGAGCGTGGCATACTCGACTTTCATTGCTTGGACAGGATCGCTTACATGGGTTACAAGAGCGTGGCATACTCTACTTTCATCGCTTGGACAGGATCGCTTACATGGGTTACAAAAGCGTGGCATACTCGACTTTCATCGCTTGGACAGGATCGCTTGCATGGGTTACAAGAGCGTGGCATACTCGACTTTCATCGCTTGGACAGGATCGCTTACATGGGTTACAAGAGCGTGGCATACTCGACTTTCATCGCTTGGACAGGATCGCTTGCATGGGTTACAAGAGCGTGGCATACTCGACTTTCATCGCTTGGACAGGATCGCTTGCATGGGTTACAAGAGCGTGGCATACTCGACTTTCATCGCTTGGACAGGATCGCTTACATGGGTTACAAGAGCGTGTCATACTTGACTTTCAAGGAAGTCGTGCTGAGGGCACGGTTAGTATGAGACAGTAAAAAGACAAATAGCTTTAGAAATCTGGATTTGATAAATTAGCATTAAAAAACCTCCGATAAGAAAGAAGAAGTACAGACAGGTAACTCTTACCAAGAGAGCCTGGGGGTCGCTCGTGGTATCTCAACTGACGTCTAATATTACCGTAAAACATTTAGTTTTCCACAATCTGGCAACAACAGAAGGCGATAACATGGCAGCTCCGGCAGTAGGACACAGCGTCACAGATGTGTCGCAATGAGCTAATCTTGCGGCCGTACTCCGTGGCCAGCTACGACCGGGTTTCGCGCGCTTATCTTCTCATAAAGCCGGGTGCAATGAGCCCGTTATTGCCGGCAAAGCGCGTAGTTTAAACATTAAAACGCGGTCCATTGTGTTCCACGGTTGATTACTCAATCAAAACAAGGGGCATTTCATGCAAATGTATTGCTGAAACTCGAACACGAACGAATTGCAGAGGGGAGAAATATTAGTGGACATTCCAAGTGTATTTCTCCAGAGAAATATTTACTATTACATATTTGTGTTACTTTCTTTTCGTTATGCTCTGTCCAGTGGCGTATTTAAGGGCGCATTGGGGCCCAAACCCTATTAAAAAATATGGAAAAGTAAACATTTTTAAACTATAAAATAACATTGTAAATGTAAAACAAAATGCCATTTCCGATGTTTGCCTTCTCTTCTAATTTAAATCTACTTATTAATTAGTAGAATACGTTTTAAAACACATATTAATCACTGTAATACCATACTCTAATGATTAGTATATACGCCACCTAAAATGTAATAAATAGGTGTTTTGTATTTAAATATATGGTAAAAGTGAGTATTTAATGATTGTCACGGAGTAGGCCGATAACTATTTCCCTAAGATAGAGTTTACACTACAACTACCATATTTTCTAAATATTGTCCTAGTGGATCCTCCTCCTCCCTTCAGCCCCCTCGAAATATTTTTCTGGATCCGCCACTGCATCAGGTGACAGTTGAAGGGGGCGGTACGGGCCTTGAACAAATTTCTAAACGTAATGAAACGGAAGCCACCCATCCACAGATGAGATGCAGCTACAGTCTCCAGTTAGACTAGATTTGCTAATAAACAAGTTGCTAATATAAATAATTTTTTTAAAAATATATTCCTACTTGGATCAACAAAGAAATATTTTTATTGTAATTACTTTTTATTAAATAATTACAAATAATACAAATAAAGTAACATAACCTATGCGTAAAAACAGCTGTTCCACCATATAACCTACAACATAAATTCAGCTGTTTTATGAAATCATATGTTGTCACTTATTTTAAGCAAAATGGGACAGAATAACTATATTACACACCTTGTTCCTTTTGTGAAACGTTTTCCTCCCTTATAAGACTATAATTAATTAATTAAATTTGAATAATGAATGTTTGAAAAAACTGTACTAACACCAATTGTCTTTCACTACAAATTTTAAAAAAATGTATTTGAACTTGAGTGGATGAATAAAAAGTACTTTTTAACGAATGAAAATCTGAACAAGACACATAATATATATATAACGAGATTGTGAACTAATAGAAGGAATTGAAAAAAAAACAGAGATGTTAATGATTTGAAAAATAAATGGTTTTTAAACCACGTCCATATCATGGAAGATGATTCATGGGTAAGACTAGTTAGTGGAGTTGCCCCAGAGGTAGATGGCTTTTCTATAAGGTCCTAGGAAGAAGTCTACCAGGTAAACTGGTTCCAGAAGTATAGTAGGTCGAGGTGGTGAATGAAGACCCTGAGTAGCAGGTTAGTCATAAATGAAGCAACGGCTTCGAATCGCGCAGCAAGTAGATAACAGTTCTCACCTTGTTACTCAAATAATTACTTAGGATTTAATCAAATCTGCCTGAAATAAAAGCAGAACGCCCGGAAAATGTTCCCGACGATAAAGGAGATAAGGTGGTGTAACGTTTAGACATCTCTCTATGACCCGACAGAGAGTAGGTTAGCATCCGGATCACCAAAGAACGTGTAATGCGATGGCTGGGTACGGAGAAAGAGAGAGAGAGAGAGAGAGAGAGAGAGAGAGAGAGAGAGGAGGGGAAGAGAGAAAGACAGACAGAAAGAGAGAGAGGGAGGGGAATGATGGTTTAGGGAATCTGGAGTATCTACGACATTCTGGGAAGCAAGAAACCCTTTCGATGTCATTCATGGTGTTTAACTTGTGGTGATGGTTCGAACTGCCAGTCTTCTTCGCTATTAACATCTGTCTCAAGTAAAATCCAAACAGTCCTGTTAGTAGGAAACGTTCTCAAGGGACATTAAGAAAAGATTAGGATGTTCTTTTACTCGAGGGTGGGGGGTCACTCGTGGTGTTTAACTTGTGGTGATGGTTCGTACTGCCAGTCTTCTTCGCTATTAACATCTGTCTCAAGTAAAATCCAAACAGTCTTGTTAGTAGGGAACGTTCTCAAGAGGCACTAGGAAAATATGAGGCTGCTCTTTTACTCGAGGGTGGGGGGTCACTCGTGGTGTTTAACTTGTGGTGATGGTTCGTACTGCCAGTCTTCTTCGCTATTAACATCTGTCTCAAGTAAAATCCAAACAGTCTTGTTAGTAGGGAACGTTCTCAAGAGGCATTAGGAAAATATGAGGCTGCTCTTTTACTCGAGGGTGGGGGGTCACTCGTGGCGTTTAACTTGTGGTGATGGTTCGTACTGCCAGTCTTCTCCGCTATTAACATCTGTCTCAAGTAAAACCCAAACAGTCTTGTTAGTAGGAAACGTTCTCAAGGGACATTAGGAAAATATGAGGCTGCTCTTTTACTCGAGGGTGGGGGGTCACTCGTGGTGTTTAACTTGTGGTGATGGTTCGAACTGCCAGTCTTCTTCGCTATTAACATCTGTCACAAGTAAAACCCAAACAGTCTTGTTAGTAGGAAACGTTCTCAAGGGACATTAAGAAAAGATTAGGATGCTCTTTTACTCGAGGGTGGGGGGGTCACTCGTGGTGTTTAACTTGTGGTGATGGTTCGTACTGCCAGTCTTCTTCGCTATTAACATCTGTCTCGAGTAAAACCCAAACAGTCTTGTTAGTAGGGAGCGTTACAAGGGGCATTAAGAAAAGATTAGGATGCTCTTTTACTCGAGGATGGGGGTCACTCGTGGTGTTTAACTTGTGGTGATGGTTCGTACTGCCAGTCTTCTTCGCTATTAACATCTGTCTCGAGTAAAACCCAAACAGTCTTGTTAGTAGGGAGCGTTCTCAAAGGACATTAAGAAAAGATTAGGATGCTCTTTTACTCGAGAGTGGGGGGTCACTCGTGGTGTTTAACTTGTGGTGATGGTTCGTACTGCCAGTCTTCTTCGCTATTAACATCTGTCTCGAGTAAAACCCAAACAGTCTTGTTAGTAGGGAGCGTTCTCAAGGGACATTAAGAAAAGATTAGGATGCTCTTTTACTCGAGGGTGGGGGGTCACTCGTGGTGTTTAACTTGTGGTGATGGTTCGTACTGCCAGTCTTCTTCGCTATTAACATCTGTCTCGAGTAAAACCCAAACAGTCTTGTTAGTAGGGAACGTTCTCAATTGACATTAAGAAAAGATTAGGATGCTCTTTTACTCGAGGGTGGGGGGTCACTCGTGGTGTTTAACTTGTGGTGATGGTTCGTACTGCCAGTCTTCTTCGCTATTAACATCTGTCTCGAGTAAAACCCAAACAGTCTTGTTAGTAGGAAACGTTCTCAAGGGACATTAAGAAAAGATTAGGATGCTCTTTTACTCGAGGGTGGGGGGTCACTCGTGGTGTTTAACTTGTGGTGATGGTTCGTACTGCCAGTCTTCTTCGCTATTAACATCTGTCTCGAGTAAAACCCAAACAGTCTTGTTAGTAGGGAGCGTTACAAGGGGCATTAAGAAAAGATTAGGATGCTCTTTTACTCGAGGGTGGGGGGTCACTCGTGGTGTTTAACTTGTGGTGATGGTTCGTACTGCCAGTCTTCTTCGCTATTAACATCTGTCTCGAGTAAAACCCAAACAGTCTTGTTAGTAGGGAGCGTTCTCAAGGGACATTAAGAAAAGATTAGGATGCTCTTTTACTCGAGAGTGGGGGGTCACTCGTGGTGTTTAACTTGTGGTGATGGTTCGTACTGCCAGTCTTCTTCGCTATTAACATCTGTCTCGAGTAAAACCCAAACAGTCTTGTTAGTAGGGAACGTTCTCAAGGGACATTAAGAAAAGATTAGGATGCTCTTTTACTCGAGGTTGGGGGGTCACTCGTGGTGTTTAACTTGTGGTGATGGTTCGTACTGCCAGTCTTCTTCGCTATTAACATCTGTCTCGAGTAAAACCCAAACAGTCTTGTTAGTAGGGAACGTTCTCAAGGGACATTAAGAAAAGATTAGGATGCTCTTTTACTCGAGGGTGGGGGGGGGTTTAGTATCATGGCTTGAGACGTGAAACAGTTGTACTTTACAAAACGTTCCTTCTACTTTCTGTACTACGTGGCGAAGTAAAATCTAATATTTGGTAACCGTTGTAATATTGCTTTTCAGACAAAGAAAATACTGTAGTTCGAAACTAGTTGCCGAAAACGTTACACGTTTATAGCGCGATTTTAAAACACATTAAACAAGATATTTCGATTATACTTTAAAAGTGTTGAAATTCTCGAACAAACACTGGTCTGCAAGTTTTTGTGCTGGAAACGTTGTGTGAAAAATACAGGCGTTCAAGGCCGGGCCGAACAGAAATTTGGTCTACCGGTAGACATTTGGTCGTGTACGGCCGGTTCTGCTGGCCGGGTGGCCGCCGGCCCGGTGGTCCTAGCCCGGCCACGTACCGGACCCATTCTCGGATTCCTCAAACCTACTTCATGCGGCCAAAGTGGTGTGTTACTTCAGACGCTGAGCCGCCAACTGGTTACTATAAGTCAGAAAACTGCTGATAGAAGCCTACGTGGATCAGAAATATAATATATTGTGAACAAAACGATAGTAACAATCGATAGCCAGCACGGGTTTTACCATGAGTAAAAATAATTAATTTCTGAGTAGAAAGGCTAAACTTTACTTGGGCACTCATGTACGAACAAACAGGTTTGACAATAATTGCAATATTATTTATAAGCTAAAACATTCCCTATGAAGATTAGTATATAATTGTGAAAGGATAATTTTATCGTAAAACTTTAAATATGTAATTTTGTTGTCTAAATAGGTAGATGTAATTGGAAAAGACATTGTTTGAATGTTGCCGAGTTGGTAAGCGAGGTATCGGGTAGTGATTAGGCTATATGCGAGTACGATATCTTTTTACTTGTGATAAACCAAATATAGGTAACATTGCCAAACAAGATTAGTGTAAATATCAAAAAAACAATTAAATAAATAAAAATATAAACACAAACACATACCATCAAAGAAATAAAGAATAAATGTATATTAATATAAATATTTTCCAATAAATATATTTAAAAAAATAATAATAAATAATAAAATGATTCAAGTGCGCAAAGCTGACTGCCAACTAAGCGATGTATGGGGTAGTGATTAGGCTATACGCAAGTACGATATCATTTTACTGGTGATAAACCATATATAGATAACATCGCTAAACAAGAATAGAGGTAATATCAACAATCAATTAAATAAAGAAAGTAATAAACATATAAACACAAAACATAACATCAAGGATATAAATGGATAAATGTATATCAATATAAATACTATCCAATATATAAATATTAAATCAATAGAATTTAAAATAAATATATAAAATTCAATAAATAAATGAATATATATTTTTATATATATTTTATAATAATAATAGTTTACCAATAAATAATAATAAATATTAAAATGATTAAGTAAGCAAACCTGACTGCCAACTATGCGAAGTATGGAATAGTGATTAGGCTATAGCGTGAGTACGATATCTTTTTACTGGTGATAAACCAAATATAGGTAACATCGCCAAACAAGATTAGTGTAAATATCAACAAAAATTAAACTAAGAAAGAAATAAACACATAAACACAAAACATAACATCAAGGAAATAAATGAATAAATGTATATTAATAAATGTAAAATAATAAATAATAATAAAATGATTGAAGTAAGCAAAGCTGACTGCCAACTAAGCGAGGTATGGGGTAGTGGTTAGGCTATACGCAAGTACGATATCATTTTACTGGTGATAAACCAAATATAGGTATCATCGCCAAACAAGATTAGAGTAAATATCAACAAAAATTAATTAAAGAAAGATATAGGCTAAACATATAAACACAAAACATAACATCAAAGAAATGAAAGAATAACAAACAAATGTATATAAATATAAATAATTACCAATAAATATATAACAATAAATGTTTACGAATAGATAATAATAAAAATTAACATGATTGAAGTAAGCAAACCTGACTGCCCACTATGCGAAGTATGGGATAGTGGTTAGGCTATACGTGAGAACGATATCATTTTACTGGTGATAAACCAAATATAGGTAACATCGCCAAACAAGAATAGAGATAATATCAACAATCAATTAATTAAATAAACATATAAACAAAAAACATACCATGAAAGAAATAAAGAATTAATGTATATTAATATAAATATTTTCCAATAAATATATAGCAATAAGTGTTAACCAATAAATAATAATAAATATTAAAATGATTCAAGTACGCATAGCTGACTGCCAACTAAGCGAGGTATAGGGTAGTAGTTAGGCTATACGCAAGTACGATATCATTTTACTGGTGATAAACCAAATATAGGTAACATCACCAAACAAGATTAGAGTAAATATCAACAAAAATTAATTAAAGAAAGATATAGGCTAAACATATAAACACAAAACATAACATCAAAGAAATGAAAGAATAACAAACAAATGTATATAAATATAAATAATTACCAATAAATATATAACAATAAATGTTTACGAATAGATAATAATAAAAATTAGCATGATTGAAGTAAGCAAACCTGACTGCCCACTAAGCGAGGTATAGGGTTAGGCTATACGCGAGTACGATATCTTTTTACTTGTGATAAACCAAATATAGGTAACATCGCCAAACAAGATTAGTGTAAATATCAACAAACAATTAAATAAAGATAGAAATAAACATATAAACACAAAACATAACATCAAGGAAATAAATGAATAAATGTATATTAATATAAATACTATACAATATATTTATATTAATAAATGTTTATCAATAAATAATAATAAATATTAAAATGATTCAAGTACGCATAGCTGACTGCCAACTAAGCGAGGTATAGGGTAGTAGTTAGGCTATACGGAAGTACGATATCATTTTACTGGTGATAAAAAATATATAGGTATCATCGCCAAACAAGATTAGTGTAAATATCAACAAACATTTATTAAAGAAAGATATAGGCTAAACATATAAACACAAAACATAACATCAAAGAAATGAAAGAATAACAAACAAATGTATATAAATATAAATAATTACCAATAAATATATAACAATAAATGTTTACGAATAGATAATAATAAAAATTAGCATGATTGAAGTAAGCAAAGCTGACTGCCAACTAAGCGAGGTATAGGGTTAGGCTATACGCGAGTACGATATCTTTTTACTTGTGATAAACCAAATATAGGTAACATCGCCAAACAAGATTAGTG
The DNA here is from genome assembly GCA_036971475.1 of Prosapia bicincta. Classification (NCBI taxonomy): domain Eukaryota; kingdom Metazoa; phylum Arthropoda; class Insecta; order Hemiptera; family Cercopidae; genus Prosapia; species Prosapia bicincta. The sequence continues at coordinate 14,419,794 of JBAIZL010000011.1, read as the reverse complement.
TAAATATCAACAAAAATTAAACTAAGAAAGAAATAAACATATAAACACAAAACATAACATCAAGGAAATAAATGAATAAATGTATATTAATAAATGTAAAATAATAAATAATAGTAAAATGATTCAAGTAAGCAAAGCTGACTGCCAACTAAGCGAGGTATAGGGTAGTGGTTAGGCTATACGCGAGTACGATATCTTTATCAATAAATATGTGACAAAAAATATTAGCCTAATAAATAAATAAACACAAAAATTAAAGAATAAAAAGAATTAGAACTAATATATGCCAGAGAAATATACAAGAGTAAATATTTAGCCTGGCTAAACTCCGCGAAGCTGGCCACCAACTAGACGAGGTACGAGATAGTGATTATATGCAAGTACGGTAAACAACGTACGCGGATTAAAAATCGCCGGAAAATATGATACATTTCATGTTCGGCCATTGTTCGCGCCAGCCGAAGCGTACTTCCCGCCTCGAGGCTGAGGGATCTGGGAGATTATTCCAATGCGAAATCATCTCCTCAGAATTTGCCACGTCATCTCTCTCCATCGTTCTGTTCCGTCACCACCCTCACATGTATCCGATTGTGTCATCATTATTTTCTATGCCAATATAAGTATTTTCTTCTCTGTCATAATGGTACTGTATACTGGGGTAATGAAAAGTGTCGTATTAGTGGATAGGGTCGCATTCTTGAACCGTGTGACGGGATGTCTACCCGCTATCCAGACATTTACACACGTATCATTTATTGTCAGAGCCTATACAATTCATCTGATCGAAGCGTATGGGCTTTATACTCGGAGGGCCGCAGGCGCCCTTAGCTCACCCCCGATTTAAAAAAGAAAATAAATATCCAAGCGTCATACGTAGAACAGTGAATTTTTTTCGAAAAAGTTATTTTAAAAATTGGTAAATTGTAGGACATGAGACTAAAATATTTATATAGAAAAAATATCTGTTTCGCTTTAATGTTTACATTTTATTGTTTTTTTTTAATAAGAAGTACGAGTATTTAGATTAATGTATTTACTTTATACATTAAGTACCGTGGCCTTGCTTTATATGTAGTAATAGTTTAAACAGGGTAAATCTTGAGATTTTAGATTCTTGGTTTTTAGTAAGCAATGCCTTAACGTCCAGCCCCCCTACAAACTCTCATTTGGGTACCCTCTAGAATAGAAGAAATTCTCAATTCTGCCCAATAGCAGCCGGAGCTGGAAATCGCCGGAGTTTGTATAAGGAAAAGGCAGAACGAAATCAGCCTTGCGAATAGGGTTTATATTGCTCTACACGGCTTCTTTAATCAGGACAAGGATAACCCAACCACGAACATAAGGGTTCAGAGAAATCAGCTTTAATGGGGAAAGTATTAGTGACATTAACTAAGCTGGCCGGAATATAAGTTCCCTAAAGGCCTGTCTCCGTGTAAATACGAAGTGTCGTTTATTGAATAATATGTTACTCAATGACTAGCATAGTAGATGTAGCCAGATTCGGACTTGTTTGTTAGACAGAGCTACCGCTAGGGCCGCCACTAGTCCGCACCCACTTGTGGTAATTTGCCTTACATAGAACTATTCACTAGTTACATCAGGAATAAAATGGGAAGGATAAAACGAACTTTTCATAATCCTTTGACGTCTAGCGAGGAAAGGATTCCTTCCTTGCATTGAAATACAGATTAGGGATGGTCGATATTGTCTGTCACGGTGACTGACTTGTCACTGGTGGTACCAGTGACAAAATATGGAAAATGCCAGTTCCATTGAAAATGGTTCGATCGGAAGTTGCCTTTGTTGTGGTTGGGCAAAAGGTCGCAGTCACTGGATGAAACGGCTGTCATTGGTTAATTTGTCGCTGTCACTGGACGAAACGGCTGTCATTGGTTGATTTGTCGCTGTCACTGTTTCTACTCATTTACTTTGTGTGTGGGTGGTCGATTTGTGTCAGGCTTGAAGACAGTGACAGTGCGTGCAGTAGACGCTATTTCGCACTCGGTAGTTTGTTCTTAATTTCGCAGTTAATTTTTAAATAAAATGAGCCTTCCAAAAAAAAACCGAGGTGTAGAATCATTTCACCAGTGTGGCATGCCTACTTGTTATTGGCACATACACAGCAGTGTCAGTATCCCTTGTCACTGGTAAAAGTCACTGATACAAACCTGGCGCTGTCACTAAAATCACCGATCCGTTAAAGTTACTGGATCAACCACCCCTAGTATAGAGATTATGCAATAGCCTCTACCATCTACACCCTAAGGAGAAGTATATTTTCATACAGGCTCAGCAAAATATTCGGTTTACAAAATTCGACATGACGTATATCTGAAAATATATAGCATACACTGGTAGTAGTGGTTTACTTGTAATTATATAATAAAAAGTATCTAAAAAATTTACGTATGGCACTTAGGGTAGTGCAGGCAGAAGTGATGACTTCTTTGTATGTGTTGGAAAAAAGATGAAAATTATTTAGTACGGGAGAAAATGTTTAAATTTATGTTATTACAAAAATTTAATAAAAATTGGGTTTATATCATGTGTACCTTTTTATAAAATTAATATTTAAATCTGAAATATACTTTCCAAAACAGTTGGTAAAAGTCAAAACTCAAAATCTCACAAAAAAATTGTTTTTAGTAAACAAACACACTAGTTCACAACAGACTAGTTTCGGAGACGATGTCCCCTTCCTCAGTACTTGGAGCACTGAGTGAGTAGTAGCCAAGCTCTTAAGGGAGGCCACATCGTCACCGAAACTAGTATGTTGTGAACTAGTGTGTTTGTTTCTTAAAAACTAATTTTTGGTTAGATTTTGAGTCTGTTTTTACTTTTACCTATTTATATATATATATACTGTATATATATTTGGCAAATATTAGGTTGCGCTACAATACATAACGATTTTTGTATTGTATACTATATATGCTGTGAGGTAAGCATGAAGCGAGAGCAATTTAATCTCATGTTTTGTTCACAGCGCGTAGACATTATCACATCCAAAATTTTTTTTGTTCACCTATAGGTAAAATTTTACAAGCTGGCACTTGGGGGCTGCGGGCCTTGGCGCTCGCAGGTCGTTTTCAAAAACATTGACCCTTGGACTTCCACCGACTCAATATTTTGTTACTTGTTAGTAGTTTTTAATGTAGAGTAAAACTAACAGCATTGTAAATAGGGCGTCACGGAAGCGTGCTAATAGAATTGTTTAAGGGTTGTAACGATTCGTGGCCCCGATGAGGGATGGCGATAGAGCCTGATGTATTCTAAGCGACGAATACACAAATTCTACCCACGATGCAAGTGCCAGCTTATAGAATTCGACCTGTAAGTAGGAATTGACTAGTTATAGAAATATTTGAAAGAAGAGTAGGTTTTCACCTCTCACTGAAGAAATGGTCACGCCCTGCAGATCAGAGGGGTTTAGTAGAATGGAAACCTTATTCCCGCCTCAATCGATGTAATAACACTGTCTCATTGAATCCGTCTGTATCTTATCTCAACAGACGGACAGACACCGTTGATAAACGCACGCAAGTATTTAGGTGACAGTACATTCCAGCTGAAATCTGGCATGCGTGATCTGTACACAAGAGCTTCCATTGAACTGTTGTGTTGTCCAAACCGTGTACTTCAATTCCTACTCACGCTCTCACTACATAAATCTTGTTCAAATTTTCAATCACTAATCAAATACTTTTTGTTTATCTACTCAAGTTCAATTTTTTAAAATTGTAGACGATGACACTTGTTAATACAGTTTTTTTAAATAAATAATACACACAAACCTCTAACCACAAATATCTTTATTCTAGTCTAGCACATTTTGGTGACTAAGTATCCATCCTCAGAGACATGGCAATACACACTATTGGTATGCATTGTCATGTCTTTGAAGATGGATACTTTGTTAAGTGAAATGTTCATAAGACTAGAAATAATATTTTTGTAGTTATAGGTTGAGTTTATTATTTATTAATATTAAACCACAATAAATGATTGAGTTTTTCAAATCTCAAACACTTTTGCAAAAGGGGTAAGGTGTGCAATATATTTCGTCCAATTCGTCTTAAAATAAGTGATAACATATGATTTCACAAAAAATTTTTGTGACAGTTTATATGTTAGAACAGCTGTTTACACGCACAGGCTATGTTACTTTATATATAATAATTGTAATTATTTAGTAAAAAGTAAATAAAATAAAATTTGTCTTTGATGGTAAAAGAAGGAATTGCTTTTAAAACATTTTCGTTTATATAACTTTTTGTATTTTATGCAAAATGTTTGGGGTATTCTATGACGACCACTCAATTTGACTATTATCGTTTATGAATACAAGTGAACGATCAAAACACCTTAATACTTTGTGCAGAGCCGCATACCAGAAGCCAACCAACTGCCTAGAGGGTTCACTAGTGACCCGAGTATGTTTAAGAGGACGACTAAGGGCATGATGATGACCCCCAAGACTGCTGTACACAAGACTTTCTTTACTTACATGTCCAGGGCTAAATCCATGAGGCAGACCAAGTCCCAGTCGTGGGAACAGAGCTCCATGTAGAAAAAGGCTTAAGAAAGGGATAGGTGGAATAGAGATTGGATTATAAAATGCTCACACAATATGGTGGTATGACACTGGGTAAGCTATGGGATATGTAGAAAGGTTAGTAAAAGGGGTGAACGTTAGAACTTCAGGTGAGGAGGGAGACTGTGGACACCAAGACCAGGACCTGGAGTGACAGGAAGGTATACACTCATAATCTCTAAGTGTAGGGATATATAAGTAATAAGAATAAAATTATTATAGATAAGTTCAATTTAGAGACATGAAAGTCCCAAGTACGAGGTTACGAGGCCGAGTTGGAGACCTAAGGGTTTGGTTTATGGGAGTCACTTGATAGCACGCATTCATACAATCTAAGGGTAGGGATGCAGGAGGGATTAGAATAAAGTAATTAGAGATTAAATCATCTTGGGGACATGACGATCCTAAGTACTACATGAAGAGGGGAACTTGTGGACACCCAAAAGCTTGGTCTAGTGGAGTCACTGGATAGCATGCATTCATACAATCTAAGGGTAGGGATGCAGGAGGGATTAGAATAAAGTAATTAGAGATTAAATCATCTTGGGGACATGACGATCCTAAGTACTACATGAAGAGGGGAACTTGTGGACACCCAAAAGCTTGGTCTAGTGGAGTCACTGGATAGCATGCATTCATACAATCCAAGGGTAGGGATGCAGGAGGGATTAGAATAAAGTAATTAGAGATTAAATCATCTTGGGGACATGACGATCCTAAGTACTACATGAAGAGGGGAACTTGTGGACACCCAAAAGCTTGGTCTAGTGGAGTCACTGGATAGCATGCATTCATACAATCTAAGGGTAGGGATGCAGGAGGGATTAGAATAAAGTAATTAGAGATTAAATCATCTTGGGGACATGACGATCCTAAGTACTACATGAAGAGGGGAACTTGTGGACACCCAAAAGCTTGGTCTAGTGGAGTCACTGGATAGCATGCATTCATACAATCCAAGGGTAGGGATGCAGGAGGGATTAGAATAAAGTAATTAGAGATTAAATCATCTTGGGGACATGACGATCCTAAGTACTACATGAAGAGGGGAACTTGTGGACACCCAAAAGCTTGGTCTAGTGGAGTCACTGGATAGCATGCATTCATACAATCCAAGGGTAGGGATGCAGGAGGGATTAGAATAAAGTAATTAGAGATTAAATCATCTTGGGGACATGACGATCCTAAGTACTACATGAAGAGGGGAACTTGTGGACACCCAAAAGCTTGGTCTAGTGGAGTCACTGGATAGCATGCATTCATACAATCCAAGGGTAGGGATGCAGGAGGGATTAGAATAAAGTAATTAGAGATTAAATCATCTTGGGGACATGACGATCCTAAGTACTACATGAAGAGGGGAACTTGTGGACACCCAAAAGCTTGGTCTAGTGGAGTCACTTGATAGCACGCATTCATACAATCCAAGGGTAGGGATGCAGGAGGGATTAGAATAAAGTAATTAGAGATTAAATCATCTTGGGGACATGACGATCCTAAGTACTACATGAAGAGGGGAACTTGTGGACACCCAAAAGCTTGGTCTAGTGGAGTCACTGGATAGCATGCATTCATACAATCCAAGGGTAGGGATGCAGGAGGGATTAGAATAAAGTAATTAGAGATTAAATCATCTTGGGGACATGACGATCCTAAGTACTACATGAAGAGGGGAACTTGTGGACACCCAAAAGCTTGGTCTAGTGGAGTCACTGGATAGCACGCATTCATACAATCCAAGGGTAGGGATGCAGGAGGGATTAGAATAAAGTAATTAGAGATTAAATCATCTTGGGGACATGACGATCCTAAGTACTACATGAAGAGGGGAACTTGTGGACACCCAAAAGCTTGGTCTAGTGGAGTCACTGGATAGCATGCATTCATACAATCTAAGGGTAGGGATGCAGGAGGGATTAGAATAAAGTAATTAGAGATTAAATCATCTTGGGGACATGACGATCCTAAGTACTACATGAAGAGGGGAACTTGTGGACACCCAAAAGCTTGGTCTAGTGGAGTCACTGGATAGCATGCATTCATACAATCCAAGGGTAGGGATGCAGGAGGGATTAGAATAAAGTAATTAGAGATTAAATCATCTTGGGGACATGACGATCCTAAGTACTACATGAAGAGGGGAACTTGTGGACACCCAAAAGCTTGGTCTAGTGGAGTCACTGGATAGCATGCATTCATACAATCTAAGGGTAGGGATGCAGGAGGGATTAGAATAAAGTAATTAGAGATTAAATCATCTTGGGGACATGACGATCCTAAGTACTACATGAAGAGGGGAACTTGTGGACACCCAAAAGCTTGGTCTAGTGGAGTCACTGGATAGCACGCATTCATACAATCCAAGGGTAGGGATGCAGGAGGGATTAGAATAAAGTAATTAGAGATTAAATCATCTTGGGGACATGACGATCCTAAGTACTACATGAAGAGGGGAACTTGTGGACACCCAAAAGCTTGGTCTAGTGGAGTCACTGGATAGCACGCATTCATACAATCCAAGGGTAGGGATGCAGGAGGGATTAGAATAAAGTAATTAGAGATTAAATCATCTTGGGGACATGACGATCCTAAGTACTACATGAAGAGGGGAACTTGTGGACACCCAAAAGCTTGGTCTAGTGGAGTCACTGGATAGCACGCATTCATACAATCCAAGGGTAGGGATGCAGGAGGGATTAGAATAAAGTAATTAGAGATTAAATCATCTTGGGGACATGACGATCCTAAGTACTACATGAAGAGGGGAACTTGTGGACACCCAAAAGCTTGGTCTAGTGGAGTCACTGGATAGCATGCATTCATACAATCTAAGGGTAGGGATGCAGGAGGGATTAGAATAAAGTAATTAGAGATTAAATCATCTTGGGGACATGACGATCCTAAGTACTACATGAAGAGGGGAACTTGTGGACACCCAAAAGCTTGGTCTAGTGGAGTCACTGGATAGCACGCATTCATACAATCCAAGGGTAGGGATGCAGGAGGGATTAGAATAAAGTAATTAGAGATTAAATCATCTTGGGGACATGACGATCCTAAGTACTACATGAAGAGGGGAACTTGTGGACACCCAAAAGCTTGGTCTAGTGGAGTCACTGGATAGCACGCATTCATACAATCCAAGGGTAGGGATGCAGGAGGGATTAGAATAAAGTAATTAGAGATTAAATCATCTTGGGGACATGACGATCCTAAGTACTACATGAAGAGGGGAACTTGTGGACACCCAAAAGCTTGGTCTAGTGGAGTCACTGGATAGCACGCATTCATACAATCTAAGGGTAGGGATGCAGGAGGGATTAGAATAAAGTAATTAGAGATTAAATCATCTTGGGGACATGACGATCCTAAGTACTACATGAAGAGGGGAACTTGTGGACACCCAAAAGCTTGGTCTAGTGGAGTCACTGGATAGCATGCATTCATACAATCTAAGGGTAGGGATGCAGGAGGGATTAGAATAAAGTAATTAGAGATTAAATCATCTTGGGGACATGACGATCCTAAGTACTACATGAAGAGGGGAACTTGTGGACACCCAAAAGCTTGGTCTAGTGGAGTCACTGGATAGCATGCATTCATACAATCTAAGGGTAGGGATGCAGGAGGGATTAGAATAAAGTAATTAGAGATTAAATCATCTTGGGGACATGACGATCCTAAGTACTACATGAAGAGGGGAACTTGTGGACACCCAAAAGCTTGGTCTAGTGGAGTCACTGGATAGCATGCATTCATACAATCCAAGGGTAGGGATGCAGGAGGGATTAGAATAAAGTAATTAGAGATTAAATCATCTTGGGGACATGACGATCCTAAGTACTACATGAAGAGGGGAACTTGTGGACACCCAAAAGCTTGGTCTAGTGGAGTCACTGGATAGCATGCATTCATACAATCTAAGGGTAGGGATGCAGGAGGGATTAGAATAAAGTAATTAGAGATTAAATCATCTTGGGGACATGACGATCCTAAGTACTACATGAAGAGGGGAACTTGTGGACACCCAAAAGCTTGGTCTAGTGGAGTCACTGGATAGCATGCATTCATACAATCTAAGGGTAGGGATGCAGGAGGGATTAGAATAAAGTAATTAGAGATTAAATCATCTTGGGGACATGACGATCCTAAGTACTACATGAAGAGGGGAACTTGTGGACACCCAAAAGCTTGGTCTAGTGGAGTCACTGGATAGCATGCATTCATACAATCCAAGGGTAGGGATGCAGGAGGGATTAGAATAAAGTAATTAGAGATTAAATCATCTTGGGGACATGACGATCCTAAGTACTACATGAAGAGGGGAACTTGTGGACACCCAAAAGCTTGGTCTAGTGGAGTCACTGGATAGCACGCATTCATACAATCCAAGGGTAGGGATGCAGGAGGGATTAGAATAAAGTAATTAGAGATTAAATCATCTTGGGGACATGACGATCCTAAGTACTACATGAAGAGGGGAACTTGTGGACACCCAAAAGCTTGGTCTAGTGGAGTCACTGGATAGCATGCATTCATACAATCTAAGGGTAGGGATGCAGGAGGGATTAGAATAAAGTAATTAGAGATTAAATCATCTTGGGGACATGACGATCCTAAGTACTACATGAAGAGGGGAACTTGTGGACACCCAAAAGCTTGGTCTAGTGGAGTCACTGGATAGCATGCATTCATACAATCCAAGGGTAGGGATGCAGGAGGGATTAGAATAAAGTAATTAGAGATTAAATCATCTTGGGGACATGACGATCCTAAGTACTACATGAAGAGGGGAACTTGTGGACACCCAAAAGCTTGGTCTAGTGGAGTCACTGGATAGCACGCATTCATACAATCCAAGGGTAGGGATGCAGGAGGGATTAGAATAAAGTAATTAGAGATTAAATCATCTTGGGGACATGACGATCCTAAGTACTACATGAAGAGGGGAACTTGTGGACACCCAAAAGCTTGGTCTAGTGGAGTCACTGGATAGCACGCATTCATACAATCCAAGGGTAGGGATGCAGGAGGGATTAGAATAAAGTAATTAGAGATTAAATCATCTTGGGGACATGACGATCCTAAGTACTACATGAAGAGGGGAACTTGTGGACACCCAAAAGCTTGGTCTAGTGGAGTCACTGGATAGCACGCATTCATACAATCTAAGGGTAGGGATGCAGGAGGGATTAGAATAAAGTAATTAGAGATTAAATCATCTTGGGGACATGACGATCCTAAGTACTACATGAAGAGGGGAACTTGTGGACACCCAAAAGCTTGGTCTAGTGGAGTCACTGGATAGCACGCATTCATACAATCCAAGGGTAGGGATGCAGGAGGGATTAGAATAAAGTAATTAGAGATTAAATCATCTTGGGGACATGACGATCCTAAGTACTACATGAAGAGGGGAACTTGTGGACACCCAAAAGCTTGGTCTAGTGGAGTCACTGGATAGCACGCATTCATACAATCCAAGGGTAGGGATGCAGGAGGGATTAGAATAAAGTAATTAGAGATTAAATCATCTTGGGGACATGACGATCCTAAGTACTACATGAAGAGGGGAACTTGTGGACACCCAAAAGCTTGGTCTAGTGGAGTCACTGGATAGCATGCATTCATACAATCTAAGGGTAGGGATGCAGGAGGGATTAGAATAAAGTAATTAGAGATTAAATCATCTTGGGGACATGACGATCCTAAGTACTACATGAAGAGGGGAACTTGTGGACACCCAAAAGCTTGGTCTAGTGGAGTCACTGGATAGCACGCATTCATACAATCCAAGGGTAGGGATGCAGGAGGGATTAGAATAAAGTAATTAGAGATTAAATCATCTTGGGGACATGACGATCCTAAGTACTACATGAAGAGGGGAACTTGTGGACACCCAAAAGCTTGGTCTAGTGGAGTCACTGGATAGCACGCATTCATACAATCCAAGGGTAGGGATGCAGGAGGGATTAGAATAAAGTAATTAGAGATTAAATCATCTTGGGGACATGACGATCCTAAGTACTACATGAAGAGGGGAACTTGTGGACACCCAAAAGCTTGGTCTAGTGGAGTCACTGGATAGCACGCATTCATACAATCCAAGGGTAGGGATGCAGGAGGGATTAGAATAAAGTAATTAGAGATTAAATCATCTTGGGGACATGACGATCCTAAGTACTACATGAAGAGGGGAACTTGTGGACACCCAAAAGCTTGGTCTAGTGGAGTCACTGGATAGCATGCATTCATACAATCTAAGGGTAGGGATGCAGGAGGGATTAGAATAAAGTAATTAGAGATTAAATCATCTTGGGGACATGACGATCCTAAGTACTACATGAAGAGGGGAACTTGTGGACACCCAAAAGCTTGGTCTAGTGGAGTCACTGGATAGCACGCATTCATACAATCTAAGGGTAGGGATGCAGGAGGGATTAGAATAAAGTAATTAGAGATTAAATCATCTTGGGGACATGACGATCCTAAGTACTACATGAAGAGGGGAACTTGTGGACACCCAAAAGCTTGGTCTAGTGGAGTCACTGGATAGCATGCATTCATACAATCTAAGGGTAGGGATGCAGGAGGGATTAGAATAAAGTAATTAGAGATTAAATCATCTTGGGGACATGACGATCCTAAGTACTACATGAAGAGGGGAACTTGTGGACACCCAAAAGCTTGGTCTAGTGGAGTCACTGGATAGCATGCATTCATACAATCCAAGGGTAGGGATGCAGGAGGGATTAGAATAAAGTAATTAGAGATTAAATCATCTTGGGGACATGACGATCCTAAGTACTACATGAAGAGGGGAACTTGTGGACACCCAAAAGCTTGGTCTAGTGGAGTCACTGGATAGCATGCATTCATACAATCCAAGGGTAGGGATGCAGGAGGGATTAGAATAAAGTAATTAGAGATTAAATCATCTTGGGGACATGACGATCCTAAGTACTACATGAAGAGGGGAACTTGTGGACACCCAAAAGCTTGGTCTAGTGGAGTCACTGGATAGCACGCATTCATACAATCTAAGGGTAGGGATGCAGGAGGGATTAGAATAAAGTAATTAGAGATTAAATCATCTTGGGGACATGACGATCCTAAGTACTACATGAAGAGGGGAACTTGTGGACACCCAAAAGCTTGGTCTAGTGGAGTCACTGGATAGCACGCATTCATACAATCTAAGGGTAGGGATGCAGGAGGGATTAGAATAAAGTAATTAGAGATTAAATCATCTTGGGGACATGACGATCCTAAGTACTACATGAAGAGGGGAACTTGTGGACACCCAAAAGCTTGGTCTAGTGGAGTCACTGGATAGCACGCATTCATACAATCTAAGGGTAGGGATGCAGGAGGGATTAGAATAAAGTAATTAGAGATTAAATCATCTTGGGGACATGACGATCCTAAGTACTACATGAAGAGGGGAACTTGTGGACACCCAAAAGCTTGGTCTAGTGGAGTCACTGGATAGCACGCATTCATACAATCTAAGGGTAGGGATGCAGGAGGGATTAGAATAAAGTAATTAGAGATTAAATCATCTTGGGGACATGACGATCCTAAGTACTACATGAAGAGGGGAACTTGTGGACACCCAAAAGCTTGGTCTAGTGGAGTCACTGGATAGCATGCATTCATACAATCCAAGGGTAGGGATGCAGGAGGGATTAGAATAAAGTAATTAGAGATTAAATCATCTTGGGGACATGACGATCCTAAGTACTACATGAAGAGGGGAACTTGTGGACACCCAAAAGCTTGGTCTAGTGGAGTCACTGGATAGCATGCATTCATACAATCCAAGGGTAGGGATGCAGGAGGGATTAGAATAAAGTAATTAGAGATTAAATCATCTTGGGGACATAACGATCCTAAGTACTACATGAAGAGGGGAACTTGTGGACACCCAAAAGCTTGGTCTAGTGGAGTCACTGGATAGCATGCATTCATACAATCTAAGGGTAGGGATGCAGGAGGGATTAGAATAAAGTAATTAGAGATTAAATCATCTTGGGGACATGACGATCCTAAGTACTACATGAAGAGGGGAACTTGTGGACACCCAAAAGCTTGGTCTAGTGGAGTCACTGGATAGCACGCATTCATACAATCTAAGGGTAGGGATGCAGGAGGGATTAGAATAAAGTAAATAGAGATTAGATTAATTTAGGGACATGAAGATTCTAAGTACTAGGTTTCGACGGTATCTTGAGGACACCCAAGACCTAGGCTTATGGGAATCACTGGATAACATGCATTCATACAATCTAAGGATAGGAATGCAGTTGGCATTAGAATAAAGTCAATAAAGATAAGATCATCTTCGGGACATGAAGATTCTAAGTACTAGGTGAAGAGGGACAGTTGTGGACACAAAAGGGCTTGGTCTATTGGAGTCACTGGATAGTATGCACTCATATAATCTAAGGATAGGGATGCAGGAGGGACTAGAATAATGTCAATAAAGATAAGATCATCTTCGGGACATGAAGATTCTAAGTACTCGGTGAAGAGGGACAGTTGTGGACACAAAAGGGCTTGGTCTATTGGAGTCACTGGATAGTATGCACTCATATAATCTAAGGATAGGGATGCAGGAGGGACTAGAATAATGTCAATAAAGATAAGATCATCTTCGGGACATGAAGATTCTAAGTACTAGGTGAAGTGGGACAGTTGTGGACACAAAAGGGCTTGGTCTATTGGAGTCACTGGATAGTATGCACTCATATAATCTAAGGATAGGGATGCAGGAGGGACTAGAATAATGTCAATAAAGATAAGATCATCTTCGGGACATGAAGATTCTAAGTACTAGGTGAAGAGGGACAGTTGTGGACACAAAAGGGCTTGGTCTATTGGAGTCACTGGATAGTATGCACTCATATAATCTAAGGATAGGGATGCAGGAGGGACTAGAATGAAGTAATTAGAGATAAGATCTACTTTGGGACATGAAGGTCCTAAGGACTAGGTGATAAGGGTAACTTGTGGATCTCAAAATCTTGGTCTATGGGAGTCACTGGATAGTTTGCACTCATACAATATAAGGGTAGAGATGCAGAAGGAGCTAGAATAAAGTAATTAAAGATAAAATCATCTTGGGGACATGAAGGTCCTAATTACTTGAAGGTCCTACATACGAGGTCACGAGGCAAGTTGTGACCCCAAGGACTTGGTTTATGGGAGTCACTGGACAGTATGTACTCATACAGTCTAAAAGTAGGGATGCAGAAGGAGCTAGAATAAAGTAATTAGAGATAAGACCATCTTGAAGACATAAAGGTATTAAGTACTAGATGATGAGGACAACTTGTGGACAGCAAATGCTTGATCTATGGCAGTCACTGGATAGTATGCACTCATATAATCTAAGGGTGGGGATGCAGGAGGTACTAGAATAAAGTAATTAGAGACAAGATCATCTTAGGGATATGAAGGTCTTAAGTAGGAGATCACCAGGGCAAGATGTGACCTCAAGGGTTTGGTTTATGGGAGTCACTGGATAGTATGCACTCATATAATCTAAGGGTGGGGATGCAGGAGGTACTAGAATAAAGTAATTAGAGACAAGATCATCTTAGGGATATGAAGGTCCTAAGTAGGAGATCACCAGGGCAAGATGTGACCTCAAGGGTTTGGTTTATGGGAGTCACTGGATAGTATGTACTCAAACAATCTAAGGGTGGGGATGCAGGAGGTACTAGAATAAAGTAATTAGAGACAAGATCATCTTAGGGATATGAAGGTCCTAAGTAGGAGATCACCAGGGCAAGATGTGACCTCAAGGGTTTGGTTTATGGGAGTCACTGGATAGTATGTACTCAAACAATCTAAGGGTGGGGATGCAGGAGGTACTAGAATAAAGTAATTAGAGACAAGATCATCTTAGGGATATGAAGGTCCTAAGTAGGAGATCACCAGGGCAAGATGTGACCTCAAGGGTTTGGTTTATGGGAGTCACTGGATAGTATGTACTCAAACAATCTAAGGGTGGGGATGCAGGAGGTACTAGAATAAAGTAATTAGAGACAAGATCATCTTAGGGATATGAAGGTCTTAAGTAGGAGATCACCAGGGCAAGATGTGACCTCAAGGGTTTGGTTTATGGGAGTCACTGGATAGTATGTACTCAAACAATCTAAGGGTAGGGTTGCAGGAGGGACTAGAATAAAGTAATTAGAGACAAGATCATCTTAGGGATATGAAGGTCTTAAGTAGGAGATCACCAGGGCAAGATGTGACCTCAAGGGTTTGGTTTATGGGAGTCACTGGATAGTATGTACTCAAACAATCTAAGGGTAGGGTTGCAGGAGGGACTAGAATAAAGTAATTAGAGACAAGATCATCTTAGGGATATGAAGGTCCTAAGTAGGAGATCACCAGGGCAAGATGTGACCTCAAGGGTTTGGTTTATGGGAGTCACTGGATAGTATGTACTCAAACAATCTAAGGGTGGGGATGCAGGAGGTACTAGAATAAAGTAATTAGAGACAAGATCATCTTAGGGATATGAAGGTCTTAAGTAGGAGATCACCAGGGCAAGATGTGACCTCAAGGGTTTGGTTTATGGGAGTCACTGGATAGTATGTACTCAAACAATCTAAGGGTAGGGTTGCAGGAGGGACTAGAATAAAGTAATTAGAGACAAGATCATCTTAGGGATATGAAGGTCCTAAGTAGGAGATCACCAGGGCAAGATGTGACCTCAAGGGTTTGGTTTATGGGAGTCACTGGATAGTATGTACTCAAACAATCTAAGGGTAGGGTTGCAGGAGGGACCAGAATAAAGTAATTAGAGACAAGATCATCTTAGGGATATGAAGGTCCTAAGTAGGAGATCACCAGGGCAAGATGTGACCTCAAGGGTTTGGTTTATGGGAGTCACTGGATAGTATGTACTCAAACAATCTAAGGGTGGGGATGCAGGAGGTACTAGAATAAAGTAATTAGAGACAAGATCATCTTAGGGATATGAAGGTCCTAAGTAGGAGATCACCAGGGCAAGATGTGACCTCAAGGGTTTGGTTTATGGGAGTCACTGGATAGTATGTACTCAAAATATCTAAGGGTAGGGTTGCAGGAGAAGTAATAACAAAGTAATTATAGGATTAATATTGGGAAAATTTTGGGCCCCAAGGGCTTGGTCTATTGGGGGGAAGGGGTCACAGAGAGGGTTTGACTACACTGTAAGTGTAGATGACATAGGAGAAATACAAATAAAGTAATTATAGATACGATGAAAATGAAGGTTAAGGAGATGAAAAGGTTCACTAAGCAAATGTATATTAGGGGACTGCCAGAACAAGTAGAATACCTCTGATAGGGGAGTAAAAATAAGAGGACATACAAAAAATATATCCTCTGAAAACACTTTCAGGGAGATGTAGGGTCAAGATGATTTAAGTATGGTGTGATATTGGGGTGTGAATGAACATTAAAAAGAAGTTTAGATAAGCGTATTGGAATCATATGTAATGCTTTCTTGGGAACAAAGGGACGAATTAAGTGGGTGTGGATCAGAGGGGTTGATCGTGATCAACAAAGAAGATGATTTTCCTGAAGGATAGACAGGAAAGATCAGTGAACGTTTTGGAATGGTAGAAAGTACACATTAAAAAAAGATTACACAATTACTTGTAATATGTATTTCCATAATAAATCTAACGTTACATTGTTAAAATGAAGCTAATACAAAGATGCTAGAGTATCAGAATGTTCTACGAACTGGCCACATGTTTGTTAAGGTATACAGGAACTTAACCAATAGTTTATCACTAACCGTTTAGCCTTTGAGACTACACTTACACACTAAAGTCCAGGTTATGTGTATTTGAAGGGATACAATGCTTGGAATGGACAAGGGGTCGTGGAGCAACAGGTAGTAGCTTTGCCTGTGTTAGGTGTGGCCTTCGTCACACGTGATGACGTCACACCCCAACCAGTAACTAGCTCGTTGCTTAGTTACACTTAAAGGAAATTATTGGCAAGTGTTGCCATAACAACGAGCTGCTAGTGACACCTAACAGGAGCAAAGTAGGTAAAGTTAAAGTGTTTAACTAAGTGGTAAATACTTGTTTAACTTAGATCTTTAGCAACACTATATCATTTTTAAAAGCAATTAAATATTGGTAAGTATAAGTTACAGATAACATTGTACAAAACTTTAAAATTAACAAATTCTACAAACTAAATCAAATTAAGTGAGTACAGTAGAAACTTATGCATATAATTTAATAAATATAATAAATGATAGTGATTCGGCAGTATTAAAAATATCGAAATTATACATTTTATACTTATACAGATATAATTAGCTTTCTAAATCTGGTTATAAATACCTGTTTTTATAAAAAATGTTGAATTAAATTTTTTAAATAATTCTATTTAATTGTTCTTCAAATTCACCTGACCATGTGTCGGAACAACTTTCTGTGTTTCCCAAATAATTGAAAAAATTTACTTTTCCCAAAAAATTCGACCATGTTCATTATATTTTACTTGTAATTAAATAACAATTCAGACAATTTTACTATTTAAATAAACATATTTAATTTTTCGTATTTAATTGATGCATTTTTTTGTAGTAATGACTTGTAGCAGTATAAATTCTAAAGACATAGCAAGAGACTTTAGTGGAGATGGAAGGTCAGACAGCTGTTTACCCTTTTCTCGCATCTAGGCAGAGTGGTGAACCAGCTCGGCTAACACTGAGTCAGAGGGCTTCCCACTTCTTTATATGTCAAGTATAGTGTGAACCACCTAACCGTCCACTTGGCCTTGAGAGATCACACGAGATCTCTCGTGTACTACCTCTTCTGAAAACATGTTGGTAGTATAAACCATAGTATTTAGAATGTTCTATACATCGACAGCTTCTGCATCCGATGTATCTACACATATTTCAAGATAGTTTGTTATTTCATACCGAAGCTAATTTAGCATCGTATTTATCTAATAACGACCGTCTCATACAAGTCAATGTTTTAAAGTCCTTATCATGTTTGTAGGAAAGTATTTACACTGATCCTCTGCATCCCGTCTCGCTTAGTGCGATCTCTCAAGGCCAAGTGCACGGTTACGTGGTCCGCACTATTGCTCACTGGTGTGTCTAGAGAATTATACCTTCACAAGCATCTGTATTAAGGCGTACCGAAATTTTAAAAACCCCTCAAGCGTTTCGGCTTAGATGGAGAAGGTTGTCGAATAATATACGAACACGGAAGGCCCATGGTCGGGAACATGAGGTACCCCAAGACGTGTCAAGCCTGAAGAGTCGGATGGATGGAGTACATGTCGGGGAAGAGCTTGTGGCCCGTAGGACAGGCTTGCATCTACATCCGATTAATAAAGTGTTGTCCCTTGCTAACCCTCCTTCGTAGAGATATGAAAAGGATCTGTAGAATTATGGAAGGGGAGATGGTCACGAGGGGGGATTTACGTTTTCTGAAATAGACTTGCTTAATACTGACAACAAATTGGTATATCTTAGTAAGTCTTAATAAGTATATCTTAGTAAGTTTGGTCTAATTAATTGATAATAAGTCTAACTTAAAACTAAATTAGTCTAGTGATTTTTAAAATATGTTTCGCATTTAATGGTGTTAAAAAAATTTACTTTCATAAAAAGAACTTCCTTCTAATTAATCTTTTAAAGTTAGAATAACTGGCGGCCAAGGAAGTCCCACCTAATCCTTATAGTTCGGCCAATTCCAGTGAAACATTTCCGCCCACTGCATCTCCCTAAGAACAATATTGCAATGAGCAGTCATTTAGCCGTTACCGTTATAAACACTATGTTAAATATTAATACTGTTATTTCTTTGTGACGTCACTGCTAATATATGCTACAGGCTTGCTGTACTTGGTAAAGAAATCAGAACATCTGTTACGATTCAGTCTGATCTCAAGACGAACCCCTATTTTACATGTCAAAAAAAGTACATAGTGACGAGTATAAAAACCGGTTTTATAAAAGAAAGAAAATATATACTACATAATACTTGCCATTTTATTTCTGCTCTTGCATTATTATTGTTATTTATAACACCCTACTTTATAGTTACGTTAATGACGTGTTTCGTATGGACGCCATCTTCATGGGAACAAAATTGTGATAAATTTTGATGAAGAAAAGATCTGCTTGAAAGCGCCAAGGTAGGATCTGGTTTTATAAATATAAATAATAACTATATTGGAAATCACATAATTTAGAAACCAAACTGAAGCTTCCATATACAAAAAATACATTAAGTTAGACCTTTGTTAATTTGTTACATCCCCTCATAGTTATTTTTTAAGAACAAATTGAGTGTGAAACATTTTATTTTTTCTTCATTTTTTATCAACATTAAAATTTATAATTAGTTGCTCAAAATATAAATGGTTTAGAGTTAAAATAACTTTGTTAGTTAGTTAAAATATATATATATATATATATATATATATATATATATATATATATATATATATATATATATAATATAAAACTAAAATCTAATAAAATGGAATAATTGTATGAAATATATATACTTGAGCACAACTCTCTGCCTTTCCTAACGTTACAATATTCTCCTCTGTTGACGCGTTTCGGAGTGACTATATTTTCAAAACTTAAAACGTACTTCTTTGGAGGAGTATGATTCAAGTTTTGAAAATGGAGTCACTCCGAAACGCGTCAACAGAGGAGAATATTGTGAAGTTAGGAAAAGCATAAAGTTGTACCCCTCAAGTACATAGAAATACTCCTAACAGAAATAAAGATGAGTATATTAATAATTTCAATTTTATAAAAAGAACTATAATAAAAAACAAAATTACAGATAAGAAATTCTTACCATTTCATTTCTGTTAGCAATAATTGTATATATTCGAGTAAATTTATTTACCTTTAATAACATTACAATACTTTTATATATTGACACGCTTCCAGATGAAAATGGAGTCATTCCGAAACGCGTCAACAAAGGAAAATAATGTAATGTTAGGAAAAACAGAAACATTTACTGAAATATTTATAGACAAGAATTTAGTGAGACTGAAGTTCTGAATAATACCTGTGGCTTAAACGTAAGATATCTTCATAAATATATTTTATTATTTCATAGCTTTTAACACTCATGTACCTCAAAGTGTACGCTACTCCAATGAACACGTTTTTAGGAAATAGCCTTGAATTATTTATAAGAATTACAGATATGAGAAATATTTAATCATGGTATCGTGTCACAACCATCTGATTATGAATTTATCAAAAGTAGAGAAAACATTTTTTATAATGCAAAATTCTATACTTTAGCGATGTAATAATACATAAGAACGGAAAAGAATTTATTTTTACTTAGTTACAGCTTGGACCAGTTTTATGGACAAACAGTTTACGGCAATCCTTCATCTTTATCTTTGTTAAAATCGTTTCCTAAAAAACAGAAAGGAAAACATTTACAAACGTCTCCACAGCATTTACACAAATAAAGTAATTTTTCAAATTAAATTATTTTGCAGAACTAAAACTAGTTTGAGGGAAAATATTTTGCAATTTATAAACAAAAACATATTTATTGCACATTTTTGCCATCATGAAATAATACCGAATTATATAGCAAAAGTTTTTTTTTTTTTAATTGGACGGTTCAGTCATACTTCAATGGTTAGTTTTTAAACAACCTGATGAAGTGCATTTTAATGCAAAAACGCGTCTAAAATTAAAACAACACCAGTTTAAAGTGTTTAGGAGGCGGGAGTACCTCTCTCTACATTCCCCAGTAGAAAGCAATTCTGTATAGAGAAAGCGACTGTATCCACGCGAGCCTTAACTATAGTAGGTAGTAGAAACAAAAGTTGGTTTCACCGGTCAGCAGTACTTGCTAAGGTCTTTGCTATTAAAATATATGCAAACAATCAAGTTTTCTAAACGGGGCACCTAAAATATTTCCAGGTCTCTTCTAGTCGATAAGGAGAGCCTAAGATAAGTTCATCGGACTACAGCTAAATGGGTTACTGCATTGAATCAACGCCTTCGGGATCGACGATAGTTCTACCTAAAGATCCGACGCTGAGAGCTAATGTATCGTTCCCGAATGGAAGTGGAAAATAAATGTAATTCCCGAGACATAGAAAGAGATGCGCAGAAGAGGAGTTCGACTGCTAATACAAGTATAAGGCATGGCGGTTGGTACTTCTCTCTCGTATCTAGTACAGTGGCGAACAAGACACAGTGGTTGTGGCGAGCTGATACGTTTAACGAGGTTCGACAAACACTGAGTCAGCGACACCCCCCCACTCTAAATATCAAAAGGCATTCGAATCGGTCGGCCAACTCTCTTGCAATGTCTCGGGGGTTTTACATAAATCTAGCATCGCCGCACTGCCGCTACCCCGAAGCTGCAGCAAGGCCCTCGGTTAACTTTATTAGGGCATTCTGTTATAGTCTTGTACGGAAACATACTCTATTAGAGTAAAGGGCGCAATTTGGATTCTAAATAATACATTAGGGCTTCGCAACCGTACCGTAACAGTCTGTTGCTAATCTTGAAAACACGGTCATACTTCGCCTAGCTCTTCAAAAGGAGCCCGACTTCCCCTCGAGCCTCCTTTGCAACGTCCAGCTTCATTGTAAGATTTCGCTAAAATTTTAACTTTTAAATCCAGAAAAGCGTTTATCCAGTCGCTGCGTTTATATGACAAGGCAAACTATGTCTTAATACTAACTTCTAATACCTCTCTTTGGTTAGAAACCGTTCCATGGCTTATTGCCTGGCCACGGCTCTGTCGCCTACATCTACAAAGTCGACTCCCATTTTAGCCCCCCGCCTTTTTACTAAAAACCTTAAACAACAATAAGTACAACTTTGAATAGTCTCATAAACGTAAAATTATATAAAATAATCAACAAATAAATAAATTATTCTAATCAATAAAGACCGGTACACATAAATAAAGAGTTCAATAAGATAAACTATACTATATTAAATAAAACAGTTTTTAAACAGTCCTAACTTAACTAAGCCAGTAAAATGGTCACGTGCGCACAGAAAGTAATTTTCTATCACAAGTGGACACAGGCACAAGGTGTTGGCTAGGTTGCTCCGTCATTATCCTAAGCCGACGTCCAAGGACATCATTATCAGGAATCCGATCACAGCACCCCAAGTCGACAGCTTCCCGTTGCCGCTGAAACACAAGCACACACGTTATTATAGTCTACAGAAAGATTTACTTACACAGGTTTGGGATATCGAAAAGAAAATATCGATATTATCAATTAAACTACCGTGAGTATCGATATATAGATATTATAGCTAAAAGCAATCGATATAGCTGTACAAAATAATAAAAAAAAGTTTTCCCATTTATTATAAAGGGAAATGTAAAACCCAGAGTTTGTGCAACACTCACTGATGATGACTTTGTCATTGAAACGCGTATGAGCCAATAAATAATTTGTGAGTTTTGTTATTTAGAGTATCATAAATACCTGCTATTCCCAACATCGTCACACTCCCTGTTGACGCGTTTCGGAAGTCTTCCATCTGTCAGAACTTTTTAAGAAGTTTATATACGAAAAGTTCATACAAAGTTGTGACAGAAGGAGAACTTCCGAAACGTGTCAACGGGGAATGTGACGATGTTGGGAATAGCAGGTATTTATGATACTCTAAATAAAAATATATATCCCAGTGGAAAAGTAGAAAATTATCAAAAGTTGTGACGTTTGTGTATGTCTTTCATTTGTTTCAGTAAAACAGTAATATTTTTTATATTTAAGAATTAAAATTTACATTTACAGATGAATAATTTTTTTTGTTTTCTTTAAACATTGAAAATTATTTTCCTAGAGAGCCCAAGAATTATTTGTATGATTGTTTTAGTCTGCTCTTTTCTGTCGATAAAACCTTGTAAGCTTTCGATAAAGGTCTTCTGCTGGAACAGATTTATTCCCGCCAATTGATGTAGGAACGAGTTTGGCGGTGAAATATCACTCTAAATCTTGAACGGATTGTCCTCTAGACGTCCCTAAAGTCTCACTCTTTCGCGCCGACTCATCTCGAATATTCTCGAAAGTCGAAACCCCACGCCGCTGTGTAACCCCCCCCCCCCCCCCAGAGTGACTTCTATCCTACATACTTAGTATGAAGGTATGGTGCATTTAGTCGGCGGCCCTTGATTTTTAAATCGCCATGTTTCCGTTACATCGGATATGATAATATCGCCATTCCATCTGCGATATTTCGATATATCGCTTTTCGATGTCCCAACCTTGACACACAAACTTCTCAAGTTAAACTAACAAAGGATCAGTTAGTTCCTAACACTAGGAAAAATATTTTAATGTCAAGAAAGACAGAAAAATGTACTCAAATGTATATTTGTAGTATTCTTAGCTATAATAGTGTCTTAACTAGTAATAGTTTTATTTAATATTATTTATTTACTTTTGAATTTGGTCACAACTAATAACATATATGTATTAATGTAACAAGTGGTCGAGGCGATACACTCACAGGCGGATTGGTCACAGACATCTGCGAGTTGAGATCTTAGAACAAGGTGTAACATCTTCTAAACGGAGTACTAAACCCACCACCACATCCAGCCACCCCACACAACACAATGCTGCCTTCCATTCCAGGATACACAGATTAATTAACATATCCATGAGCAATGAAGACAAACGAACTGAACACAGTAAAACACATAGCCCATAAAAACGGATACAAACACACCTTGATAGACAACATAATGTGCAAAAAACAACACAAGCATAACACAACAAAAAACATTATCACGCAAACACAAAAATATATAACACTTACATATCACGACAACACTTCACAAAAAATAGCTTCCTCGTTCCGCACACTTAAATACAAAGTAGCATTTACAACAGCCAACACAATTAAAAAACACCTAGACAGTTCAAAAACACGACAGGACAGGTGAATACAAGATTACATGCAACAACTGTCCCAGCTTTTACATAGGACAAACAGGGAGAACATTTACCACAAGATACGAAGAACACATAAAACAGACAAAAAAGACACAACCCAAATTAAATTTCGTAAAACACACTACACTCACAGACCGACATAGACACTAATCTAAAAACCCTATATTACATCAATAAAAGCATCAAACTAACACAGAAGAAAACTATGAGATATATAAACACCATAAATACTATCCACAACACATTCTAAATGACAAAACACACTCACAATCAAATATTATATTTGAGCACATAATTAACAACTACTCTATGAACAATAACACACCACAGCAATTACACCACATTTACACCACAATTACACCAACACAACACACCTGAGCAACAGTCTTGTCAGTAATTCACAGCATTGATTAATGCACTGAATAAATCAGTAAGTAGTGTTTTTTTTTCAAGTTAATACAAACAAGTGTAAGTAGTACGTTTATTAAACACTAGAACATATGTTACACTTGACTGTAGTAGCACTTACTTTGATGCTAATTGCGGACGGCCGTTCAGGAGATGTGTCCTATTGTTACAGTATAGATCTCCCAAATTTATTCTCCCCCCCCCCCTTCTCAAACAAAGGCACTAAGTGTATCCTAAGCCCTCGGAGTGAACATGGAATGAAATAAAAGAAACCTCGGGTATCACTATTGCTGGTACCACGGCAAAAAACCCACTACTTACCAATATTTCTCAGCAGACGCGTTTCGCACTAGGTAAGTACATTGTTCAATGCTATGAGTCACGGACAAGACTGTTGCTCACGTGTGTTCTATTAGCGTTAGTCTGTGGTGTTTTTGTATTCAATACAATACAATACATGTATTCAATTTGATTATGTATTAGATTGTTAGTGTGTTTTGTCGTTTATAATGTATTGTGTGTGGCTTTTGTATATCTCGTAGTTTTCTGTTGTGTTTGGTTTGTTGCTTTTTTTGTGTAGTGAAGGACTCTTAGGTTAGTGTACATGTGTAGTGTGTTCTGTATGTGAATTGGGTAGTTTGATTTGGGTTGTGTGTTTTGCATGTGTCTTTTATGTGTTTCTAGTATCATGTGGTAAAGTGTCTCCCTGTTTCGCCTATGCAGAAGCTGGCACAGACGTTACATATGATATTGTATACTCCTGCCCTGTCGTGTGTTTGTTCTGTGCGTTTTTATACTGTGTAGGTGTCTTTTATGTGTTTCTAGTATCATGTGGTAAAGTGTCTCCCTGTTTCGCCTATGCAGAAGCTGGCAGAGACGTTACATATGATATTGTATACTCCTGCCCTGTCGTGTGTTTGTTCTGTGCGTTTTTATACTGTGTAGGTGTCTTTTATGTGTTTCTAGTATCATGTGGTAAAGTTTCTCCCTGTTTCGCCTATGCAGAAGCTGGCACAGACGTTACATATGATATTGTATACTCCTGCCCTGTCGTGTGTTTGTTCTGTGCGTTTTTATACTGTGTAGGTGTCTTTTATGTGTTTCTAGTATCATGTGGTAAAGTTTCTCCCTGTTTCGCCTATGCAGAAGCTGGCACAGACGTTACATATGATATTGTATACTCCTGCCCTGTCGTGTGTTTGTTCTGTGCGTTTTTATACTGTGTAGGTGTCTTTTATGTGTTTCTAGTATCATGTGGTAAAGTTTCTCCCTGTTTCGCCTATGCAGAAGCTGGCACAGACGTTACATATGATATTGTATACTCCTGCCCTGTCGTGTGTTTGTTCTGTGCGTTTTTATACTGTGTAGGTGTCTTTTATGTGTTTCTAGTATCATGTGGTAAAGTTTCTCCCTGTTTCGCCTATGCAGAAGCTGGCACAGACGTTACATATGATATTGTATACTCCTGCCCTGTCGTGTGTTTGTTCTGTGCGTTTTTATACTGTGTAGGTGTCTTTTATGTGTTTCTAGTATCATGTGGTAAAGTTTCTCCCTGTTTCGCCTATGCAGAAGCTGGCACAGACGTTACATATGATATTGTATACTCCTGCCCTGTCGTGTGTTTGTTCTGTGCGTTTTTATACTGTGTAGGTGTCTTTTATGTGTTTCTAGTATCATGTGGTAAAGTTTCTCCCTGTTTCGCCTATGCAGAAGCTGGCACAGACGTTACATATGATATTGTATACTCCTGCCCTGTCGTGTGTTTGTTCTGTGCGTTTTTATACTGTGTAGGTGTCTTTTATGTGTTTCTAGTATCATGTGGTAAAGTTTCTCCTTGTTTCGCCTATGCAGAAGCTGGCACAGACGTTACATATGATATTGTATACTCCTGCCCTTTCGTGTGTTTGTTCTGTGCGTTTTTATACTGTGTAGGTGTCTTTTATGTGTTTCTAGTATCATGTGGTAAAGTTTCTCCTTGTTTCGCCTATGCAGAAGCTGGCACAGACGTTACATATGATATTGTATACTCCTGCCCTTTCGTGTGTTTGTTCTGTGCGCTTTTATACTGTGTAGGTGTCTTTTATGTGTTTCTAGTATCATGTGGTAAAGTTTCTCCCTGTTTCGCCTATGCAGAAGCTGGCACAGACGTTACATATGATATTGTATACTCCTGCCCTTTCGTGTGTTTGTTCTGTGCGTTTTTATACTGTGTAGGTGTCTTTTATGTGTTTCTAGTATCATGTGGTAAAGTTTCTCCCTGTTTCGCCTATGCAGAAGCTGGCACAGACGTTACATATGATATTGTATACTCCTGCCCTGTCGTGTGTTTGTTCTGTGCGTTTTTATACTGTGTAGGTGTCTTTTATGTGTTTCTAGTATCATGTGGTAAAGTTTCTCCCTGTTTCGCCTATGCAGAAGCTGGCACAGACGTTACATATGATATTGTATACTCCTGCCCTGTCGTGTGTTTGTTCTGTGCGTTTTTATACTGTGTAGGTGTCTTTTATGTGTTTCTAGTATCATGTGGTAAAGTGTCTCCCTGTTTCGCCTATGCAGAAGCTGGCACAGACGTTACATATGATATTGTATACTCCTGCCCTGTCGTGTGTTTGTTCTGTGCGTTTTTATACTGTGTAGGTGTCTTTTATGTGTTTCTAGTATCATGTGGTAAAGTTTCTCCCTGTTTCGCCTATGCAGAAGCTGGCACAGACGTTACATATGATATTGTATACTCCTGCCCTGTCGTGTGTTTGTTCTGTGCGTTTTTATACTGTGTAGGTGTCTTTTATGTGTTTCTAGTATCATGTGGTAAAGTGTCTCCCTGTTTCGCCTATGCAGAAGCTGGCACAGACGTTACATATGATATTGTATACTCCTGCCCTGTCGTGTGTTTGTTCTGTGCGTTTTTATACTGTGTAGGTGTCTTTTATGTGTTTCTAGTATCATGTGGTAAAGTGTCTCCCTGTTTCGCCTATGCAGAAGCTGGCACAGACGTTACATATGATATTGTATACTCCTGCCCTGTCGTGTGTTTGTTCTGTGCGTTTTTATACTGTGTAGGTGTCTTTTATGTGTTTCTAGTATCATGTGGTAAAGTTTCTCCCTGTTTCGCCTATGCAGAAGCTGGCACAGACGTTACATATGATATTGTATACTCCTGCCCTGTCGTGTGTTTGTTCTGTGCGTTTTTATACTGTGTAGGTGTCTTTTAGTTGTGTTTCTAGTATCATGTGGTAAAGTTTCTCCCTGTTTCGCCTATGCAGAAGCTGGCACAGACGTTACATATGATATTGTATACTCCTGCCCTGTCGTGTGTTTGTTCTGTGCGTTTTTATACTGTGTAGGTGTCTTTTATGTGTTTCTAGTATCATGTGGTAAAGTTTCTCCCTGTTTCGCCTATGCAGAAGCTGGCACAGACGTTACATATGATATTGTATACTCCTGCCCTATCGTGTGTTTGTTCTGTGCGTTTTTATACTGTGTAGGTGTCTTTTAGTTGTGTTTCTAGTATCATGTGGTAAAGTTTCTCCCTGTTTCGCCTATGCAGAAGCTGGCACAGACGTTACATATGATATTGTATACTCCTGCCCTGTCGTGTGTTTGTTCTGTGCGTTTTTATACTGTGTAGGTGTCTTTTATGTGTTTCTAGTATCATGTGGTAAAGTTTCTCCCTGTTTCGCCTATGCAGAAGCTGGCACAGACGTTACATATGATATTGTATACTCCTGCCCTGTCGTGTGTTTGTTCTGTGCGTTTTTATACTGTGTAGGTGTCTTTTATGTGTTTCTAGTATCATGTGGTAAAGTTTCTCCCTGTTTCGCCTATGCAGAAGCTGGCACAGACGTTACATATGATATTGTATACTCCTGCCCTGTCGTGTGTTTGTTCTGTGCGTTTTTATACTGTGTAGGTGTCTTTTATGTGTTTCTAGTATCATGTGGTAAAGTGTCTCCCTGTTTCGCCTATGCAGAAGCTGGCACAGACGTTACATATGATATTGTATACTCCTGCCCTGTCGTGTGTTTGTTCTGTGCGTTTTTATACTGTGTAGGTGTCTTTTATGTGTTTCTAGTATCATGTGGTAAAGTTTCTCCCTGTTTCGCCTATGCAGAAGCTGGCACAGACGTTACATATGATATTGTATACTCCTGCCCTGTCGTGTGTTTGTTCTGTGCGTTTTTATACTGTGTAGGTGTCTTTTATGTGTTTCTAGTATCATGTGGTAAAGTTTCTCCCTGTTTCGCCTATGCAGAAGCTGGCACAGACGTTACATATGATATTGTATACTCCTGCCCTGTCGTGTGTTTGTTCTGTGCGTTTTTATACTGTGTAGGTGTCTTTTATGTGTTTCTAGTATCATGTGGTAAAGTTTCTCCCTGTTTCGCCTATGCAGAAGCTGGCACAGACGTTACATATGATATTGTATACTCCTGCCCTGTCGTGTGTTTGTTCTGTGCGTTTTTATACTGTGTAGGTGTCTTTTATGTGTTTCTAGTATCATGTGGTAAAGCGTCTCCCTGTTTCGCCTATGCAGAAGCTGGCACAGACGTTACATATGATATTGTATACTCCTGCCCTGTCGTGTGTTTGTTCTGTGCGTTTTTATACTGTGTAGGTGTCTTTTATGTGTTTCTAGTATCATGTGGTAAAGTTTCTCCCTGTTTCGCCTATGCAGAAGCTGGCACAGACGTTACATATGATATTGTATACTCCTGCCCTGTCGTGTGTTTGTTCTGTGCGTTTTTATACTGTGTAGGTGTCTTTTATGTGTTTCTAGTATCATGTGGTAAAGTGTCTCCCTGTTTCGCCTATGCAGAAGCTGGCACAGACGTTACATATGATATTGTATACTCCTGCCCTGTCGTGTGTTTGTTCTGTGCGTTTTTATACTGTGTAGGTGTCTTTTATGTGTTTCTAGTATCATGTGGTAAAGTGTCTTCCTGTTTCGCCTATGCAGAAGCTGGCACAGACGTTACATATGATATTGTATACTCCTGCCCTGTCGTGTGTTTGTTCTGTGCGTTTTTATACTGTGTAGGTGTCTTTTATGTGTTTCTAGTATCATGTGGTAAAGTTTCTCCCTGTTTCGCCTATGCAGAAGCTGGCACAGACGTTACATATGATATTGTATACTCCTGCCCTGTCGTGTGTTTGTTCTGTGCGTTTTTATACTGTGTAGGTGTCTTTTATGTGTTTCTAGTATCATGTGGTAAAGTGTCTTCCTGTTTCGCCTATGCAGAAGCTGGCACAGACGTTACATATGATATTGTATACTCCAGCCCTGTCGTTTGTTTGTTCTGTGCGTTTTTATACTGTGTAGGTGTCTTTTATGTGTTTCTAGTATCATGTGGTAAAGTTTCTCCCTGTTTCGCCTATGCAGAAGCTGGCACAGACGTTACATATGATATTGTATACTCCTGCCCTGTCGTGTGTTTGTTCTGTGCGTTTTTATACTGTGTAGGTGTCTTTTATGTGTTTCTAGTATCATGTGGTAAAGTGTCTTCCTGTTTCGCCTATGCAGAAGCTGGCACAGACGTTACATATGATATTGTATACTCCTGCCCTGTCGTGTGTTTGTTCTGTGCGTTTTTATACTGTGTAGGTGTCTTTTATGTGTTTCTAGTATCATGTGGTAAAGTTTCTCCCTGTTTCGCCTATGCAGAAGCTGGCACAGACGTTACATATGATATTGTATACTCCTGCCCTGTCGTGTGTTTGTTCTGTGCGTTTTTATACTGTGTAGGTGTCTTTTATGTGTTTCTAGTATCATGTGGTAAAGTGTCTTCCTGTTTCGCCTATGCAGAAGCTGGCACAGACGTTACATATGATATTGTATACTCCTGCCCTGTCGTGTGTTTGTTCTGTGCGTTTTTATACTGTGTAGGTGTCTTTTATGTGTTTCTAGTATCATGTGGTAAGGTTTCTCCCTGTTTCGCCTATGCAGAAGCTGGCACAGACGTTACATATGATATTGTATACTCCTGCCCTGTCGTGTGTTTGTTCTGTGCGTTTTTATACTGTGTAGGTGTCTTTTATGTGTTTCTAGTATCATGTGGTAAAGTGTCTTCCTGTTTCGCCTATGCAGAAGCTGGCACAGACGTTACATATGATATTGTATACTCCTGCCCTGTCGTGTGTTTGTTCTGTGCGTTTTTATACTGTGTAGGTGTCTTTTATGTGTTTCTAGTATCATGTGGTAAAGTTTCTCCCTGTTTCGCCTATGCAGAAGCTGGCACAGACGTTACATATGATATTGTATACTCCTGCCCTGTCGTGTGTTTGTTCTGTGCGTTTTTATACTGTGTAGGTGTCTTTTATGTGTTTCTAGTATCATGTGGTAAAGTGTCTCCCTGTTTCGCCTATGCAGAAGCTGGCACAGACGTTACATATGATATTGTATACTCCTGCCCTGTCGTGTGTTTGTTCTGTGCGTTTTTATACTGTGTAGGTGTCTTTTATGTGTTTCTAGTATCATGTGGTAAAGTTTCTCCCTGTTTCGCCTATGCAGAAGCTGGCACAGACGTTACATATGATATTGTATACTCCTGCCCTGTCGTGTGTTTGTTCTGTGCGTTTTTATACTGTGTAGGTGTCTTTTATGTGTTTCTAGTATCATGTGGTAACGTTTCTCCCTGTTTCGCCTATGCAGAAGCTGGCACAGACGTTACATATGATATTGTATACTCCTGCCCTTTCGTGTGTTTGTTCTGTGCGCTTTTATACTGTGTAGGTGTCTTTTATGTGTTTTTAGTATCATGTGGTACAGTTTCTCCTTGTTTCGCCTATGCAGAAGCTGGCACAGACGTTACATATGATATTGTATACTCCTGCCCTTTCGTGTGTTTGTTCTGTGCGCTTTTATACTGTGTAGGTGTCTTTTATGTGTTTTTAGTATCATGTGGTACAGTTTCTCCTTGTTTCGCCTATGCAGAAGCTGGCACAGACGTTACATATGATATTGTATACTCCTGCCCTTTCGTGTGTTTGTTCTGTTCGCTTTTATACTGTGTAGGTGTCTTCTATGTGTTTCTAGTATCATGTGGTAAAGTTTCTCCTTGTTTCGCCTATGCAGAAGCTGGCACAGACGTTACATATGATATTGTATACTCCTGCCCTTTCGTGTGTTTGTTCTGTGCGCTTTTATACTGTGTAGGTGTCTTTTATGTGTTTTTAGTATCATGTGGTACAGTTTCTCCTTGTTTCGCCTATGCAGAAGCTGGCACAGACGTTACATATGATATTGTATACTCCTGCCCTTTCGTGTGTTTGTTCTGTGCGCTTTTATACTGTGTAGGTGTCTTTTATGTGTTTTTAATATCATGTGGTAAAGTTTCTCCTTGTTTCGCCTATGCAGAAGCTGGCACAGACGTTACATATGATATTGTATACTCCTGCCCTTTCGTGTGTTTGTTCTGTGCGCTTTTATACTGTGTAGGTGTCTTCTATGTGTTTCTAGTATCATGTGGTAAAGTTTCTCCTTGTTTCGCCTATGCAGAAGCTGGCACAGACGTTACATATGATATTGTATACTCCTGCCCTTTCGTGTGTTTGTTCTGTGCGTTTTTATACTGTGTAGGTGTCTTTTATGTGTTTTTAGTATCATGTGGTAAAGTTTCTCCTTGTTTCGCCTATGCAGAAGCTGGCACAGACGTTACATATGATATTGTATACTCCTGCCCTTTCGTGTGTTTGTTCTGTGCGCTTTTATACTGTGTAGGTGTCTTCTATGTGTTTCTAGTATCATGTGGTAAAGTTTCTCCTTGTTTCGCCTATGCAGAAGCTGGCACAGACGTTACATATGATATTGTATACTCCTGCCCTTTCGTGTGTTTGTTCTGTGCGTTTTTATACTGTGTAGGTGTCTTTTATGTGTTTTTAGTATCATGTGGTAAAGTTTCTCCTTGTTTCGCCTATGCAGAAGCTGGCACAGACGTTACATATGATATTGTATACTCCTGCCCTTTCGTGTGTTTGTTCTGTGCGCTTTTATACTGTGTAGGTGTCTTCTATGTGTTTCTAGTATCATGTGGTAAAGTTTCTCCTTGTTTCGCCTATGCAGAAGCTGGCACAGACGTTACATATGATATTGTATACTCCTGCCCTTTCGTGTGTTTGTTCTGTGCGCTTTTATACTGTGTAGGTGTCTTCTATGTGTTTCTAGTATCATGTGGTAAAGTTTCTCCTTGTTTCGCCTATGCAGAAGCTGGCACAGACGTTACATATGATATTGTATACTCCTGCCCTTTCGTGTGTTTGTTCTGTGCGCTTTTATACTGTGTAGGTGTCTTCTATGTGTTTCTAGTATCATGTGGTAAAGTTTCTCCTTGTTTCGCCTATGCAGAAGCTGGCACAGACGTTACATATGATATTGTATACTCCTGCCCTTTCGTGTGTTTGTTCTGTGCGCTTTTATACTGTGTAGGTGTCTTTTATGTGTTTTTAGTATCATGTGGTACAGTTTCTCCTTGTTTCGCCTATGCAGAAGCTGGCACAGACGTTACATATGATATTGTATACTCCTGCCCTTTCGTGTGTTTGTTCTGTGCGCTTTTATACTGTGTAGGTGTCTTTTATGTGTTTTTAGTATCATGTGGTACAGTTTCTCCTTGTTTCGCCTATGCAGAAGCTGGCACAGACGTTACATATGATATTGTATACTCCTGCCCTTTCGTGTGTTTGTTCTGTGCGCTTTTATACTGTGTAGGTGTCTTCTATGTGTTTCTAGTATCATGTGGTAAAGTTTCTCCTTGTTTCGCCTATGCAGAAGCTGGCACAGACGTTACATATGATATTGTATACTCCTGCCCTTTCGTGTGTTTGTTCTGTGCGCTTTTATACTGTGTAGGTGTCTTTTATGTGTTTTTAGTATCATGTGGTAAAGTTTCTCCTTGTTTCGCCTATGCAGAAGCTGGCACAGACGTTACATATGATATTGTATACTCCTGCCCTGTCGTGTGTTTGTTCTGTGCGTTTTTATACTGTGTAGGTGTCTTTTATGTGTTTCTAGTATCATGTGGTAAAGTTTCTCCCTGTTTCGCCTATGCAGAAGCTGGCACAGACGTTACATATGATATTGTATACTCCTGCCCTGTCGTGTGTTTGTTCTGTGCGTTTTTATACTGTGTAGGTGTCTTTTATGTGTTTCTAGTATCATGTGGTAAAGTTTCTCCCTGTTTCGCCTATGCAGAAGCTGGCACAGACGTTACATATGATATTGTATACTCCTGCCCTGTCGTGTGTTTGTTCTGTGCGTTTTTATACTGTGTAGGTGTCTTTTATGTGTTTCTAGTATCATGTGGTAAAGTGTCTCCCTGTTTCGCCTATGCAGAAGTTGGCACAGACGTTACATATGATATTGTATACTCCTGCCCTGTCGTGTGTTTGTTCTGTGCGTTTTTATACTGTGTAGGTGTCTTTTATGTGTTTCTAGTATCATGTGGTAAAGTTTCTCCCTGTTTCGCCTATGCAGAAGCTGGCACAGACGTTACATATGATATTGTATACTCCTGCCCTGTCGTGTGTTTGTTCTGTGCGTTTTTATACTGTGTAGGTGTCTTTTATGTGTTTCTAGTATCATGTGGTAAAGTGTCTCCCTGTTTCGCCTATGCAGAAGCTGGCACAGACGTTACATATGATATTGTATACTCCTGCCCTGTCGTGTGTTTGTTCTGTGCGTTTTTATACTGTGTAGGTGTCTTTTATGTGTTTCTAG